>CANXME010000177.1:0-127837 GCA_948144175.1 Closterium sp. NIES-65 | reverse complement strand
TGTCGGCTCAGAGGCATGGCCTCCCGTCTTCTTGTGTCTGGTCTCCCCGGTCCCTCCCTCCCCTTCCTCAGGGCCCTGGCTCTGCCTGTGTCCCCTGTGTCGAGGGGCGCCAGCGTGCTGCCCCTCACTCCTCCCAGTTTCCTCCGATAGAGGCTCCGTTGCAGACGCTTCACATGGACGTGTGGGGCCCTGCCCGCGTCCGTGGACTCGGTCACGAGCGCTACTTCCTGTTGGTGGTTGACGACTACTCGCGTTACACCACAGTCTTCCCCTTGCGCAGCAAGGGTGATGTCACTGAGGTGCTGATCGACTGGATCCGCGCAGCTCGTCTCCGGCTCAGGCAGAGCTTTGGCTCGGACTTTCCTGTGTTGCGTCTGCACTCGGACAGAGGCGGAGAGTTCTCCTCTGGCCTTCTGCGTGCCCTTCTGTCGTGCGCGAGGCATCCGACAGACCTTCACGCTTCCGGACTCACCGCAGCAAAATGGGATTGGAGAGCGCCGCATTGGCATGGTCATGGATGTCGCTCGTACGTCTATGATGCATGCGGCTGCCCCCCATTTTCTGTGGCCGTTTGCGTTCAGGTACGCGGCGCATCAGATCAACCTCCACCCCAGGGTCTCCAGGCCGGAGACCTCCCCAGCCCTGCTGTGGACGGGGAAGGTTGGCGATGCGTCTGCGTTCCGGGTCTGGTGATCTCGGGCGTTTGTCCGCGACTTGTCTGCGGACAAGCTGTCCCCTCGCGCTGCTCCCTGCGTCTTCCTTGGGTTCCCCCCCGACGCCCCTGGGTGGCAGTTCTACCACCCCACCACTCTCGACGTGTTCTGTCCTCCCAGGACGTCACGTTCGACGAGTCGGTACCCTACTACCGCCTCTTCCCCTACCGCACTCCGTCCCTCCCCCCGCCCCCGCTCTTCTTGGTACCAGGTCCCCCCCCGGTAGACCCCCTTCCCCGTCAGGGTCCTGCCCCTTCAGGTGTGTCCCAGGTAGACGCGTCGAGCCTGTCGAGGTAACTAGTGACTCTAGTGCTGCTGCGGGAGCTGAGCCTGGGGTGCTGGGACTGGAGGTGCTGAGCCTGGGGGTGCTGAGCCTGGGGGTGCGGAGTCTGGGGGTGCTAAGCCTGGGGGTGCTGAGCCAGGGGTGCTGAGCCTGGGGGTACTGAGTCTGGGGGGACTGAGCCTCGGGGTGGTGGGCCTAGGGGTGCTGAGCCTGGGGGTGCTGAGACTGGGGGTGCTCCGCCTGGAGGTGCCTTGCCTGGAGGTTCTTCCGCCTGGAGGTGCTTCGTCTCGCCGAGAGCCACTCTCCCCACAAAAGCTGCGTGAGTGGTTTGCCCGGCGCTGGAGGCGTACTGCTGGTGCTGGAGGTTCTTCGGCTGCAGAGGGTGCTGCTTGCGCGCGTCCGGAGGTGCTCGTGCGATGAGTGCTGGAGCTGCTGGGCCTGAGGGTTCTCCTGGAGCTGGTACTGATGAGGGTGTTGGCGCTGAGACTACTGCTGGCGGTCTGACTGGCAGTGCTCCTGGTGCTGCTGGAGGTTCTGGAGCTACTGGAGGTGCTGCTGGAGGTGCTGCTGGAGCGAGTACTCCTTCTGGGAGTACTGGTGCTGTCCCTGCTGTTTCTGGCGTCGCCACGCGGCCCCGACCGTACTTCGTTCCGCTCCTGCAGCAGGTTCTTGGGTCTTACACCTTCTCCTGGTCCTCCTGCTCCTCCCTTAGAGGGTCCACAGCCTGTCCAGTCCCAGTCACAGCTACAGCCTGCCTCCCTTTTGCCTGCTCCTTCTCCCTACGCTGGTCCGACTGGAGGTCTTACTGAGCGTCGTGAGCCTGCGTCTCGTCCTGCGTCGCCTGTTCGTGCTGCACGCACTAGTGGTCGCGGTTTCGCGTCAGCGTCCTCCTCCTGTCCCTGGTACGCACTGGATGTCTCTTCGTCCGTCCACTGCTCCTCTGCGTGCCCCTTTGCCTTCTCCTCCTGAGTCCTCTCTTCCTGCCCTTGCCGACCCGGAGTCGGACTCTCTTCGTGCTGCCAGTCCTACTGTCACGCGTCTCCTTGCTACTGCTGTCACTAACCCTTCTTTCGAGTCTTTTGCAGCGTCTGCCCTTGTCAGACTAAGCTCGCCGACTTTGCTGCGCGCTGTCGTCTAGACTACGCTGCTAGTCTTGTCGCTGAGTCTGAGTCTGCCTGTCCTCCGTCCGTCAGGGGTGAGTGTGCCCTTGGCACGGACGTCCTTGAGGACAGGCAGGAGGAGTTCCAGTGTCTGGCCGCCGCTTCACCTCATCTCGCGTCTGTACTGCTCGCCCCTGAGGGAGACCCAGATGCACTAGACATCCCGACTCCGCGCTCTTACGCGGAGGCGATAGAGGGTCCCTACTCCTCTCAGTGGCAGGCAGCTATGGATGCAGAGATGGCTTCCTGGAGGTCCACAGGCACCTACGTTGACGCTGTTCCCCCTCCTGGGGCGAACATCGTCAGTGGCATGTGGATCTTCAGGGTGAAACGGCCGCCGGGTTCTCCGCCTGTCTTCAAGGCGCGTTACGTGGCTCGTGGCTTCAGTCAGCGGCAGGGAGTTGACTACTTTCAGACCTTCTCTCCCACCCCGAAGATGACCACTTTTCGGGTACTGCTGCACGTTGCTGCTCACCGTGACTACGAGCTGCACTCTCTCGACTTCAGCACTGCTTTCTTGCAGGGCAGCCTGCACGAGGAGATATGGCTGCGTCGCCCACCTTGCTTCACTGGGTCTTTCCCTCCTGGTACCCAGTGGAGTCTCCGGCGTCCAGTCTACGGTCTTCGCCAGGCGCCACGTTAGTGGCACGACACACTGAGGACTACGCTTGCGGCTCTTGGGTTCGCTCCTTCTACTGCCGACCCGTCGCTGTTTCTGCGCACCGACACTTCTCTGCCGCCGTTCTACATCCTCGTGTACGTCGACGACTTGGTCTTTGCCACAGCTGACACTGCTAGACTCGCCTACGTGAAGTCCGAGCTGCAGAAGAGACACACGTGCACTGACCTGGGTGAACTGCGCAGCTACCTTGGTTTGCAGATCACCCGGGACAGAGCACGCCGCACCATTACCCTGACTCAGTCACACATGGTGCAGCAGGTCCTTCAGCGCTTCGGCTTCACGTACTCCTCGCCTCAGGCCACTCCTCTGCCTACTCGCCACTCGCTCTCAGCTCTGCCTTCGGATGAGTCCGTAGAGTCGAGTGGTCCGTATGCAGAGCTTGTTGGCTGCCTCATGTACCTGATGACCTGCACACGACCTGACCTTGCATACCCTCTGAGCATTCTCGCACGATATGTTGCTCCTGGGAGACACCGACCAGAGCACATGGCTGCAGCGAAGAGGGTGTTGCGCTACTTGTGCAGTACGTTGGGCATGGGGCTAGTGCTTGGAGGGCGGAGTCCAGTGGTCCTCACTGGGCACGCGGACGCTTCTTGGGCTGACGACCAGGCTACGCAGCGGTCGTCACAGGGTTACACCTTCAGCCTTGGTTCCGGCTCTGTTTCGTGGCGGGCTACCCGCTCGTCTTCTGTTCTCGGCTCCAGTTGTGAGGCTGAGATCTACGCCGGGGCTATGGCTGCTCAGGAGCTTCGCTGGCTCACCTACCCTGCTGACCGACCTTGGAGAGCCGCCTCGTTCTCCTCCAGTCCTGTACGTAGACAACAAGGCCATGCTGGCCTTGTGTTGAGAGCAGCGACTGGAGCACAGGACAAAGCACATTGCTCTCCGCTACTTTCTTGCTCGTGAGCTACAGCAGCGTGGACAGTTGCGACTTGCGTACGTGGCCTCTGAGGCCAACACTGCTGATGTCTTCACCAAGGCACTTGCGCCTTGTGATCATCAGCGTTGCTGCACGCAGCTGGGTCTTGTGCGTGTCTTGCCTCACTTGCTCACTTCTTGACCTTGCTTGTACCTTGACCTATATATACTCTTGTTCTTGCTTGCTTGACTCTTGTATATCTCTATACATGCTCTTGCATGTGAACTGGCCTTGTGGCCCTTGACTTGTGCTCGGAATGTGTGGTGACTTTGTGATCCACCCTGAGCTTTGCTTTGCTTTGCTTGACTGGTCTTGTGACCCCTTGTTCTCCCCCACTTTGCCTATGGGGGTGTGTCAGAATATTATAGCTCACTTATTTGTGTAGGCTATAGTGGGGTATCCCATAGGGGGTACAGCCCAACTAGGGTTTCCTATTTGTACTCACTTTGTTCATAGTCATTCATTCTTGTTCTAACTTTCTCATCGAGTGGCGGCGTTGATAAAGGTGATCGTGTAGTTGTAAGTAACTTGTCCTGGTTCTCGATTAAAGAGAATATCGCTGTACACCTTCTCGAGTGGTGCGTATGCAGGTGCGCTCGGGTGTGTGGTGAGAAGAAAACGGTCGATGGGGTAAGTCGGCTTTGGGGCAGATGAGGCAAGTTCCTCGTGCCGTTGAAGTTCTCTGCCGTCGGGTAGTAGTAGCGAATCTTTGTCGAGGACTCCTGCTCGTATTGTGTTATTTAATACTGTGTTGCTTGGATGTCCTGTGCGTGCGTGCCAGATGTCTTCAGGAGCGCGATGTCCGGGTGAGCGTTGATACGCGTCGAGTTGGAGTAGAAGCTGGCGACGACATTGGCGCTTCTGTGGAGTTCTCGTTGAGTCGGGTTCAGTTGCTGTGCGGTGTTGGTGGTGCTTCGTGGACGATGACTGGTGTCGTTGGTCCTGCTGCTGCCGATGATGTTTCTGCTGCTGTCGATGTTGTCTCTGCTGCTGCCGATGTTGTCTCTGCTGCTGCCGATGTTGTCTGTGCTGCTGTCGATGTTGTCTCTGCTATACTGCCGTTTGTTGAATTGTTTCTAACGCTCGTGTTCGTTCTGCTTTAGGGATGGTGTGCGAGTACCAGAAACCTCCCGGGCTGAAGTCGGGATCAAGATCCAGGGATGTGTCCAATCGGCGAAAGTTGACGATGGCGTCGCTATCTGCAGTGCCAAGGTCGGGGACGAAATCGAGGACGAAGACATTGTTCTTCAAAACTGCTCTTCCGATGTAGAGGCCGCCCTTACCCGTGGTACAGTTTAAACTCCTGGGTGGTGCTGTCGGCTTCCAAGTGGATGCCTTTCGCCTTCAGCTGGCTGACACTGCAGTAAGTTATAACCGAGTCCTTCTGCGATGAGTACCTTTGACATGTGCAGTATGACGTTTGTCTCTCTTGATTGAAGTTGAACTACTCCTTGTCGTCGTGTGCACAGGTTCTGGTTGTTGGCGACCGTGATGACTACTTCTCGCTGGAGTCGATGTTCGCGTTGAACGAAGCGTCCCGAGGAGCACATATGTTGTCCGCAGCAACTGTCCAAGAACCAGGTGTCTTGCCCTGACGGTTCGCTTTGAGCGATGGCGGCGTACGTCGGATTCGGTTGGAGTGACTCGCGGCGAGGCGTCCTGTTGTCGAGCTCTTCTTCTGGTGAGTAGTGAGGTGGTGACTCGATGATACAGGAATCTGTTATCTTTGGCATACAGTTGAAAATGTTTCTTGCTCCTTGTGCAGGTTGTCCTGTTGGAGTCGTTGAGGCTTGAATCTTTGTCGTGGGATTTACTTGCGTTGAAGTGACTTGGGAGCTTGAAGGCCGAAGTTGTCGCTGTGATGTTGTCGATTGCTGACGATGCGGGCAGTGCGTACGAGGATGCCCTGAAGTCTTGCAGATGTGGCAAAACGGAGGTACTGGCTTCAATTGTTGTTGCTGCCGATTGTTGTTGTTGTTGTAGCGTCACTGGGTGTGAAACGCGAACTCTGGTACTGACGTTTTCTTCTTATGTCGTTCTTCTTGCAGGTCCATGTCCTGCTGCTCGGCATGTATTTCGGCGCAGAGTGCCGCTTCGAAAATCCTCCCGTGTGCTCGTAATATGGCGCGAGTGGAGCGCCAGTGGGGGCCGAGACCGCCGATGACCACCGTGACAAAGGCGTCTTCTGAAATCGACCCTCCGCATCGAAGAAGCTTGTCGCGTAGTTCGCGGCAGCGGCTGATATAAGCCATGCCTTTCTCGCCTGGTTTCATTTCAATTGTTGTCAACTGCGCCATTAACCTGCTTTGATTTACGCTGTCTGTTGCTTGATACAGGTTCTTCAGGTGGTTGTACGCGAGCTCCGCGGAGTTGCCGTAGCCTCGGTAAGTCCTGATGTTCTGCTGCTGGGTCGGGGTGATGTTTCTTAGCAGTATCGTGTACGCCATCATTGATTGATAGGTGTACTGCTGCTTCTCATATTGTGTCCCGTTTGTTGGATATGGGCAGGGACCCGTCGAAGAAGCTGAGAATCTGTGCTCCTTCCATCATCAGTTTCGAACTCGAACGACCAGGTGAAGAAGTCTTTTCCGTCGAAGGGCTTTGTCGTTTGCAGCTTGAGAACATGCGCGAATTGCGATTGAACTTGTAATGCGTCCAATGCCCTTTCTTGTCCCGGTGCAGATTGCGGTTGCGGCATGAAGCTGACGGAGCCACGCTGGGGCTCGTACGGCGCAAAGGTAGGCTGCTGTTGTTGTTGTTGAATTCCGCGTGCGTAGGATGAGCCGTCGAGACTCATAGGAGTTACGTTGTTGTTGTTGCTGTTGTTTGACTGCGCAGGTACTCCTTGCTGGTGCTGCTCGTAGAAGGACATGAAGGAGAAGAATTTCTCCATCATGCTTGGATCGAAGCCTGCGGGCGTTTCCGTAGACCCAGCTGCTGGTCTCGTGGTAGTCCCTTCTTCCGTCTGTAGACCAGAGACAGGAGGTGGAGTAGGGGTAGTGCCTGGAGAACCGTTGGAGGAGCTCCTCTCCTTCCTAGTAGACATGTCTTCCTTGTATTAAGTATTAAGAGAAAAAGTAACTTTGAACTCTATCTGTTCTCATACCATGTTGGGCTGAGATGCCTTAGGATCTTTGTAGAGTTAAAGTCTGAGTAGGATTGTAATAGCGGAAGCGTTTGAATAAAGTCCTTGAACCACCTTGCGCTAGTATGTGAGGGCAAAGTAAGTTGCTTAAAACAAGCAAATACAAGGCTTTATATAAGAGTACAAGGAATACGAATAGATATAATTAAACTGTTTTGCTGTTGCGATTCGATACAGTGCGACTCGGGCAACTGCTCAATGTCGAGTCCAGTTGTGTGTCCTTGCTGTCGCGCTGTATTTTGTCAAGTCAAAGGTCGCTGACTTTTGACCTTCGCGTAACCTCCAGGCGGTTACCCTAACCTCCGAGGGTTGACTCGCGATGCTTCGATTTGGACTGCTTCGCTTGTGTCCTGAGTTTCGACACGACAGAGGCGCTTTAAGACTTATTGTTCCCAACAGTTTCGAGCTAGTTTGTGAAACCCTCACATCACACTCATCACAAAAAAAGGTGAGTTGTTCTTCTATGAAAAAGGTTACAGCTTACGTCATTTCCACACACGTTTTGAAATCGCTTCAAATCAAGTGCCATCCATCCCATCAAGTCGCGAAATTCGAGGCGAAATGACCAGAGCGTTTTCCCATGACACTAGCGTCTGCTGCCTGTCACTGGTCACGTCATATTCTAGGGACGATCGTCTCACCGCCTGCTTGCACGCGTGTCGGAACCGCCACCTGCCAGGCTCTCATTCGCTGCCTGGCCTGCTCCACCGGTTTGGATACGCCGCCATCGCGATGGCTCAAACCGCTCTTATGCTCCTCCCGCGTCGCCGTTCGCAGGCCACTGCCCACACGGCAGCAGATATTGTGGCAGAGACAGCCGATATCATTGTTTCGCTGACGCCAAGTTGCTGCTTTCCTCATTTCTTCTCCGTTCCAGCACCACTCGTTCCCCTCTCCTCCCTTCTCTCGCTCGCACCACGCTCGTGCCGCATGCGGCGTGGCCTAGTCGCATCGGTCGCGCGCCAACGACATGTCGCCCGACAGTCCCCCGTCCACATCCGCCCTCTGCCGCCCGCTTCGTGCCATCGAAGATGGCGGGCACGAGAGTGAGGGGGCAGGCGGGCGGCGCGCGGGCGAGCGGCGGTGGCGGTGGCGCGCGCGATGGCGCGAGGCGGCGGTGGCGGGGGCGCGGCCGCAGGAGCGATGGGGGCACTCCGCCGTGGCGTGGGATGGCAAGCTGATCGTGTTCGGGGTGAGCGGAGGCACGCGGGCGAGTGGAGGTGAGAAGCCGTGCTGCAGTGGCAGTGGAGAGTTTGCCGTGGCAGCATGTGTTGCCGCCGCTGCGTGCGTTGAGGTGTGCGCGCTGACGTGCAGGGCGTAGGTCCGTCCGGGTGAGACGGGTAGGCTTGAGTGAAAGGGGTTTCGGTGGCCCAAAGTGAGAGTGAGGGAGGGATGGGTGGTAGCGTGGCGACGATGCGCAGTTGACGCCACACCCATGCCGTGTGGACCTGCTGCTTCCGTTCCGTGCGCCCAACGCACCCTCCCAATCTCTATCCTTCTAAGGCCCCTCCCTTCTCGCCCCTCCCCTGCGCGCGCCTGCAGGGCTGTTTCGGAGCGCAGCACTTCTCCACCGTGCTGTCGCTCGACCTCACCACGCTCGCCTGGGCGCCCCTGTCGGCGCACGGCCATCTGCCGCCGCCCTGCGACTGCCACTCCGCCTCGCTGCTCTCCCGCGGCCGCATGCTCGTCTTCGGCGGCACCGACGGCCGCCGCCGCCTCGCCGCCACGCACCTGCTGCACCTGCCCTCCAAGCGGTGGCAACGCGTGGGGGGAGGGGCGGCAGGGGAGAGGAGTGCGCGCTGTGTGCTGGGTGGGAGTGTGAGTGAGGTGGGTGGTGCGATCGAGGAGGGGGGAGTGGAGAGGAGTGAGGTGCGAGAAGGCGGCGAGAGAGGGCAGCAGGGGGCTGGGGAGGTGGAGAGTGGTGTGAGCTGCGTGGACGAGGCGGGGGTGACAGCGAGGCAGGGGGGGGAGGGGGGCAGAGGGAAGGAGGCGGCAGGTGGAGAGGCGGGGCAGCGACGGGTCGCACGTGTCGAGCAGCAGCGTGGTGGTGCGGCACGGAGGTGAAGGGGAGGGGGGCGAGGGGCTGGTGTGGGGCACGAGGCAGGGCAGTGGCGGCGACACGGACATGCATGGCAGCAGCCTGGGCACACCTTGCGGGCGGGTGGGTCCCGTGCAGCCTGGCTCGTGGCATGATCCGAGCGCGCTTGCTGCTGCGCACCCCCCTGCCAGGGAGAGCCACGCGGCAGCGGTTGTGTGGCTGCCACGGTGTAAGAGGGTGGAGGAGGAAAGGAGGAGGGGATGCGGTGGAGTGGCGAGAGACTGTGCTGGTGTTTGGCGGCAGTGGGGATGAGGAGGGCGGCGATGGTGCGGATGGTAAGGAAGGCATGGACGGGTGGAGGGGAGGGGAGCAGAGAGACGGGGGAGGAGAGGGAGGCAGCATGAGCGAGGGGGGGCGGCAAGGGGCGGTACCTGAACGACCTGTGGGCGCTGGACGTGCCCTCCATGACGTGGCGCTGCCTCCATGCACCGCACTCACTGCCGCCCGCCACCCGCGTGCCACGTGGCAAGGCAGGGGAGTGCCCCCCCTGTGCGCGCGACAGCCACAGCATGGTGGTGATGGGCGGGGCGCACGAGCAGCAGGTGGCGGTGGTGTTCGGCGGCGACTGTGGCGCGCGCTACCCTCGGCGACCTGCACCTGCTGCACGTCCACCACCTCTCCTGGTGCCACGTGCGTACCCATTGGGCAACGGGTGTGAGGGGGTGTGCTGTGAGGGGGTGTGCTGTGGGGTGGGGGGGTGTGCTGTGGGGGTGGGGGGGTGTGCTGTGAGAGGTTACCCGTGGAGCATATCAGTGGTGGGGTGGGGGTGGTATACGTGGGGGTAGCTGTGGGCCGGAGGAATAAAGGCGGAGATTGAGGGGTTAGTATGAGGAGAGTTCTGCTGATGCTCTGCTTACTATTTTGGACTTCATTCTATTCTCCAAACGCCCGCACAAACACCCCCAACACCTTTCTCTCTTCCCCCACCTTCTATGCACTCCCTCCCCCGCATGCACTCCCTCCCCCGCATGCACTCCCTCCCCCGCATGCACTCTCTCCCTTGCAGATACCAGCACCGGCGGGAGCGCAGTGGCCGGCGCCACGGGCAGCCCACAGTGCGGTGGCCGTCACAGCCTGGCAGGTGGGTACGGTGTGTTGTGGGCAACAAGTGGCACATACGCTAGCCACACACGCTTCTTGCCCATCCACTGCGCCACATGTGGCATGCGCCAGCCCAAGCGGGTGAGGCCGCCATGAACCGTACCATGACGAGTCCACCCAACCCAAGCATCCCTACTTATCTCTCCTCTCCTCTTCTCTTCTCTCCGCTTCTCTTCTCTCCTCTTTTCTTCTCTCCTCTTCTCTTCTCCCCCACCTTGCATGTCCCCCACCTTGCATGTCCCCCACCTTGCATGTCCCCCACCTTGCATGTCCCCCACCTTGCATGTCCCCCACCTTGCATGTCCCCCACCTTGCATGTCCCCCACCTTGCATGTCCCCCACCTTGCATGTCCCCCACCTTGCATGTCCCCCACCTTGCATGTCCCCCACCTTGCATGTCCCCCACCTTGCATGTCCCCCACCTTGCAATGTCCCCCACCTTGCATGTCCCCCACCTTGCATGTCCCCCACCTTGCATGTCCCCCACCTTGCATGTCCCCCACCTTGCATGTCCCCCACCTTGCATGTCCCCCACCTTGCATGTCCCCCACCTTGCATGTCCCCCACCTTGCATGTCCCCCACCTTGCATGTCCCCCACCTTGCATGTCCCCCACCTTGCATGTCCCCCACCTTGCATGTCCCCCACCTTGCATGTCCCCCACCTTGCATGTCCCCCACCTTGCATGTCCCCACCTTGCATGTCCCCACCTTGCATGTCCCCCACCTTGCATGTCCCCCACCTTGCATGTCCCCCACCTTGCATGTCCCCCACCTTGCATGTCCCCCACCTTGCATGTCCCCCACCTTGCATGTCCCCCACCTTGCATGTCCCCCACCTTGCATGTCCCCCACCTTGCATGTCCCCACCTTGCATGTCCCCCACCTTGCATGTCCCCCACCTTGCATGTCCCCCACCTTGCATGTCCCCCACCTTGCATGTCCCCCACCTTGCATGTCCCCCACCTTGCATGTCCCCCACCTTGCATGTCCCCCACCTTGCATGTCCCCCACCTTGCATGTCCCCCACCTTGCATGTCCCCCACCTTGCATGTCCCCCACCTTGCATGTCCCCCACCTTGCATGTCCCCCACCTTGCATGTCCCCCACCTTGCATGTCCCCCACCTTGCATGTCCCCCACCTTGCATGTCCCCCACCTTGCATGTCCCCCACCTTGCATGTCCCCTGTCTCTCCCTTCCGTCCGCCTCTCCTCTGCCCGTGCAGATGCTGCTGCTGGGAGGGGTGGGCGACGGTGGCTACTTCAGTGACACGTGGCTCTTTGACCTGCCCTCTGCCACGTGGCACCAGCTGCATCCACCAATAACAGCCGGTCCTGCCATGCTGGCATCGGACAATTCGATGGTGGAGCACCTGGAAGCAGAGGAAGCGTCGGCAGCAGCAGCGGAGGCATGGGCTGCGGGGGAGGAGGACGGGCAGCAGCTGCGGGCGTGCTTCTCCCACTCGGCCACCCTGCTGCCCGACGGCTGCACCGTCGCACTCTTTGGCGGGTAAGCTGGACGCGGGGCGGAGGGGAGTGGGGAAGGGGGGAGGGGGGAGGAGGAAGGGGGGGAGGGGGAAGGGGGAAGGGGGGGATTGGGGAGAAGCAGGGAATGGAAAGTAGGGAGGAAATTGATGGAGTGCTGTGCTCACTGTGATCTTCTTGCCTTCACACTCCATGCCCGTTCCCGCCTCCCACCCTCCCCACGCCCATCCTCTCCTCTCATCCTTCCCATGCCTGCGCTGTGCTCTCATCCTTCCCATGCCTGCGCTGTGCTCTCATCCTTCCCATGCCTGCGCTGTGCTCTCCCCGCAGCTGTGGGCGCGACGAGCAGCCGTGCAGCGACGTCATGCTGCTGCACCTGCAATGCCCTGTGAGCACCCACCCTCGCCTGCACCTGCAATGCCCTGTGAGCACCCACCCTCGCCTGCACCTGCAATGCCCTGTGAGCACCCACCCTTGCCTGCACCTGCAATGCCCTGTGAGCACCCACCCTCGCCTGCACCTGCAATGCCCTGTGAGCACCCACCCTCGCCTGCACCTGCAATGCCCTGTGAGCACCCACCCTCGCCTGCACCTGCAATGCCCTGTGAGCACCCACCCTTGCCTGCACCTGCAATGCCCTGTGAGCACCCACCCTCGCCTGCACCTGCAATGCCCTGTGAGCACCCACCCTTGCCTGCACCTGCAATGCATGGCATGGCATGTGTGAGGTGACCATTTCAACCCAGGCATGCCCTCCTGCATTGCCGTCTGCCATCTCACCACAGGGTGCACGTTTCTTCATTTCTCCTCCACATTCTCTCATCCTCCCTACTGCATCCTCCTCTCCCCACCCTCTACCCTCTACCATGCATTCCCCATCCTCCTCCCTCCTCGCTTTCCACTCCTTTCCCCCTCCCCGCCACCCCGCCAGGCCGCCAGTCCTTCCCCTCGCTGTGCGCGCCCCCTCTCCTCCGCCTCTCTGCCCGCCCCTGCTGCTGCGCGCACGGGGCGCGAGGAGGAAAAGGGCAACGGAGCAGGGGCGGTGGAGCAAGGAGACAGAGCTGTGGGCGTGGAAGAGCAGGGGGGGATGGCAGAGGGGAGGTGGCGGGAGGGAGGAGAGGCGATGGAGTGGAGGGCGGTGTGGGAGGGAGGAGGGGAGGAGGAGGCGGAGGTGGGCAGGCAGCGGATAGGCGAAGACAGGAGCTTTCTTGACGAGCTGGCGGGCATTCTCAACGACGGTGAGCGGTCTCCGTGGGGAGGGGTTGGTACGAGGAAGTCAGTATGGGTGGATGGATGTGTCTTGCCTCACATTATGAGGCGCCTCAAAAGGATGGATGTGTGTTGCCTCACATTATGAGGCGCCTCAAAAGGATGGATGTGTGTTGCCTCACATTATGAGGCGCCTCAAAAGGATGGATGTGTGTTGCCTCACATTATGAGGCGCCTCAAAAGGATGGATGTGTGTTGCCTCACATTATGAGGCGCCTCAAAAGGATGGATGTGTGTTGCCTCACATTATGAGGCGCCTCAAAAGGATGGATGTGTGTTGCCTCACATTATGAGGCGCCTCAAAAGGATGGATGTGTGTTGCCTCACATTATGAGGCGCCTCAAAAGGATGGATGTGTGTTGCCTCACATTATGAGGCGCCTCAAAAGGATGGATGTGTGTTGCCTCACATTATGAGGCGCCTCAAAAGGATGGATGTGTGTTGCCTCACATTATGAGGCGCCTCAAAAGGATGGATGTGTGTTGCCTCACATTATGAGGCGCCTCAAAAGGATGGATGTGTGTTGCCTCACATTATTGTCATGGATGTGCACGTGTCGTGTGTCCAAGTCTGTGCTGCTTCATTCATCAGCACTTGCTTTCCATCGCTTGCCCACTTAGTACTTACGTTCAGCTGAAAGCCTTCACAAAGCCAAGCCGCACACATCCTCTTGTGTTGTCATTCCCAGGTTTCCCACTTGGGCATTTCGAGTCGTACCGCTGCAGGCAGATGACTTGACTTGACAGCACCTTGTGCACTCGCAGCGCCTGCTGTCGCATCTGTCCTCGCATGTGTCCGCCCGCCATCACCAGGCTCTCCGTCTCCCATCCATGAAACCCATCCGCCCATCCATGTAATGAAACCCATCCGGCTATCCATGAAACCCATCCGCCCATCCATGGAACCCATCCGCCCATCCATGGAACCCATCCGCCCATCCATGGAACCCATCCGCCCATCCATGGAACCCATCCGCCCATCCATGGAACCCATCCGCCCATCCATGAAACCCATCCGCCCTCACTCACCCCTGCTCCTTTCATCTCTCCCCCCAACCCCACCCATCCTCTCCTGTTACGCTTCCTAACCTCCCGCCTTCAGATGCGCCCTGCACGTCACATCCAGCAGCCACCATCCGCGGTACCTCCCTTCTGCACCTGATTCCTGCCTCCATCTCAAGGGGTGGGCAGAGCATCGACCAAGCAGCACAAGCGCGAGGTGCAGCAGCAGAGAGGGGGCAGCAGGGAAGGGCGAGGGGGCGGCCGCGGCGCTACGTGGTGTCGGAGGCGGGCGAGCGCATGGTGAGCGCAGCACTGCAAGCCCGGCACGCCGGCGGAGGAGGGGAGGTGGACGGGGGTGAAGCGAAGAGAACAGGCAGTACGGTGGTAGACAGTCCTGGTACGGATGGGGATGGTGGTGAAGAGGAGGGGGCAGCGGAGGCAGACATGGGAAGAGAAGGTGCAGGCACAATAGGTGGCGCCACCTTGAGTGGTGGCAGTCGGCCCAAGCTGCAGCCGAAACGAGCAGCCAGTGGAGGCATGGCGCGGGGCAGTGAGGTGCGCGGGATGAGCGCGGCGGCAGGGAGGGGCGCGGTGGAGTTGTCACCATTCCACCATGACATGGCGCATGGAACTCTGCCCGCTGCCTGTCCTTCTGCTGCTGCTCACGAGGGGCATGTGTCGCTGCCTGCATGGCAGCAGCCGTGTGGCATGACATGGCAGCAAGGGAATGTTCTTGGTGCTGCAGATGCCGCTGCTGTCATTCCTGCCACTCTCCCTCTCTCCATGCTGCCTGCCCTCCAAGCCACACCCTCCTCTGCCCCGCAGCAGCCCCGTGTGTCAGAGGCCGCCCCTCCCAGGCAGCACCTCGCCGTGCCGTCGTCCCTGGCAGCGCGGCCCCTCATTGCGCTGCACGCCCGCCCCGTGGGCCATGCCCAATCGCACAGCGCAGCAAAGCATCCCAGGGGAGGGGAGGGGGCGAGGGGGGATGGCAGGGGTGAGGCATGCAAGGGTGGTGGGGAGGGAGGCGGAGGTGGCGGGGAGGCGATGGAGGCGGGGATGGGAGGGGGGGGTGGCGGGGTGCAGGGCGGAGAGGGCGGCACTGCCCACGCGCACCTGCTGCACCTCGGCATCGGCCGTGTCGTGCGCTGCCCTGTGAGCCTCTGCCTGCCCTGTGAGCCTCTGCCTGCCCTGTGAGCCTCTGCCTGCCCTGTGAGCCTCTGCCTGCCCTGTGAGCCTCTGCCTGCCCTGTGAGCCTCTGCCTGCCCTGTGAGCCTCTGCCTGCCCTGTGAGCCTCTGCCTGCCCTTGCGTTCCACTCAATGGCGTGGCCGTTGGATGGATGGCAGATAGTGCACCTCCACCATCCCATGGCAGATAGTGCACCTCCACCATCCCATGGCAGATAGTGCACCTCCACCATCCCATGGCAGATAGTGCACCTCCACCATCCCATGGCAGATAGTGCACCTCCACCATCCCATGGCAGATAGTGCACCTCCACCATCCATGGCAGATAGTGCACCTCCACCATCCCATGGCAGATAGTGCACCTCCACCATCCCATGGCAGATAGTGCACCTCCACCATCCCACTCGCTCCTGTGCTGCCCTCCTGTGCTCACGGCCTTCCACCACTGCCACTTGCCCTGTCCTCTCCTCTGCTGTGCTGGCCAGCCCGGGGCATCACTGGCAGTGCGCGTGGACGGGGTGTTTGACGGCGGTGTCACGCTCGCAGCGCAAGTCGGCGCCCACACGCTCTCCGGTGTGCTGCTCGCCCCGCCTGCTGTGAGTCCCACTGCCCCCCCCTGCTGTGAGTCCCACTGCCCCCCCTGCTGTGAGTCCCACTGCCCCCCCTGCTGTGAGTCCCACTGCCCCCCTGCTGTGAGTCCCACTGCCCCACCTGCTGTGAGTCCCACTGCCCCCCCTGCTGTGAGTCCCACTGCCCCCCCTGCTGTGAGTCCCACTGCCCCCCCTGCTGTGAGTCCCACTGCCCCCCCCTGCTGTGAGTCCCACTGCCCCCCCTGCTGTGAGTCCCACTGCCCTTTCCGGGCTGGCCTGCCAGCCATGGCCGCCAGTGCAGGCAGCTCACCGTCACCACCATGCCCCACCACACCACACAGCATGCATGTATCCACCTCATGAGGTGCACCGCCATCCCATCTAATCCCACATTTTCACATCTCTTTGGCCTCACATGTCCTTGCTTACGCTGCTTACTCCACACTCCCCTGCCCCACCTGCACCGCACACCCAAGCCTTCCTTACGTCCTCTCCCCGCCCTCTGCCTGCAGCTGAGGTCCATCCTCCTCGCCCCGCCTCGCCACTCGTCCACTTCTCCTCCTCGCTCCACCGCCACACCGCCACCGCCCTCTCTGGCACGCCCTTCGTCCGCATTTCTGCTGCCCTCCCTCCCTGCTTCCAATGGGTGTCTGACACCTGGCGGTACCTCAGCCCCAGGCACTGACCCTGGTGGCGGCAGTGGCGATGGCTCCCTGCTACCATCAGCAGTGGCAGCAGCAGCAGCTTCATGCAGTGTGTCGGCCCATTCCACCCCGCAAGCCGCATCGGCTGACGCACACTCCGAGCAGCCTGGTGGTGGCGGGGGGAGGAAGCGGCAGGGCGCGGCCGGTAGAGGCGGAGGGAGGGGGCGGGGGAGGCATGGGGGCCGGGGGAAGAGGGCGAAGCACAGTGGGGGTGAGGCGGGGGCAGGCGAGGCGGGTATGGCGAAGGCAGGTGGGGAGGCAATGCGGAGCAAATCAAAAGCCAGGACAAGGAAGGGGCAGATGGGGGGAGAGGGCAGGTGGGCAGGGGGAGGCGTGAGGGAAGGGGATAGAGGGGAGGAGATAGTAAAGCAGGGGGCAATGGGGGAAGTGTGCGGGGAGGTGAGGGCGTGGGAGGCAGGAGAGGAGCGTCAAGGCATGGAGGTGGTGAGAGGGGGAGAGGCGGGGGGAGGAGAGGGGAAAGATGGCATGCAAGGTGGTGAGTGGAAGCGAGCGCGCGAGCACCCTGAAAGGTGGGAGACACGTGTTGGGCAAGGGGCACAGCCGTCTCGCATGCAGCAGCAGCAGCAGGATTCTGCGTCTGTTCGTGAGGCTGCTTGGGCCCATCCCAATGCTGCACTGCAGCCGTCACCCTCTCTCATGCCCGTGCCATCCCACCCCACTTTCATGCTGCCCCCACGGCCCTTGTCAAGCAGTGTGGCTCGGTACGGCTGCGAGATGCAAGGGGACAGCGCAGAGCAGCAGCGGGCAGCAGGGAACGTGAGTGTGCTTGCAGGATATGCTGTGACACACGGAGGAGGAGGAGGAGGAGGAGGAGGAGGAGGAGGAGGAGGAGGAGGAGGAGGAGGAGGAGGAGGAGGAGGAGGAGGAGGAGGAGGAGGAGGAGGAGGAAGAGTGGGGCCAAGTGGGGAGAGCATGAACAAAGGGGAGGGCATGAAGGAAGGCGAGTGGGATGAGGAGGTGGTGCAATGGCATGCAGACATGCATGTTAGCATGCATGGTGACGGTCATCCGCAGTGGCATACTGAGAAGGAAGGAGGGAATTTTGGAGGAGGGCAGGGGGGCAACGGCATGAAAGCAGCCGGTCGTGCTAGCGTGCACGCTGCCATGGAGGCGGAGCCTGAGGCTGCGGCTGCAGCTGAGGCCGCACATGCTCGGCACGGCTCTCATGGCCTCCACACCCCGTGCACTGCGCATGCCAGTCAGCGCCCTCTTGCCGCTCACGACCACCCGTGGCAGTGCCGACCTTGTGGCTCACGGCATGTGCGGCATGGAGCAGTGGATGGCAGAGCTGCAGGGCACACCGGGGCATGGCGAGGGGCATGGCGAGGGGCATGGCGAGGGGCATGGCGAGGGGCATGGCGAGGGACATGGCGAGGGCATGGCCGCGGCATGGCGAGGGGCATGGCGAGGGGCATGGCGAGGGGCATGGCGAGGGGCACAGAGGAGAGCAGGTGACAGGAGGGGCGCAGCATCCTCCGGCTGCGGCTGGTGGCAACGCTGGCAGCTCGCTGCCCAGCCTGGCGGCGCACCCACCCTCTCATGGCCACCTGTCACCGGGATTGCATGAGTGGGGCGACTGCACAGGTGGCAGCGGCAGTGGCAGTGGCAGTGGCGAGTGGCAGCTGATTGCGTCGCCTCCCTCCCCCCTCCACCTCATCGGCCTGGACTCCTCCCTCCACTCGCCCTCGCTCCACCCTCACTCACACGTCGCCTCTCACACGTCCCCCTCCACCCCTCCCTCACTGCATCTGCCCCCCCTGTCCCTGCCACCGCTCCTGCTGCCGCCCCTCCACCTGCCCGCCCTGCCCTCATGCGACCACGTGGGGTCGTCCCCCGCGCCCCCCACGCCCCACGGCAGCCGCCTCTCCCACTGCAGCACACCCGCCCAGCACACAGAGGCAGGCATGGGTGGGGCGCAGGGTCAACGGGAGGCTGGGGAAGGTGCAAGTGGAGTTGCACTGAGCAATGGAGATGGGAGGGGTGTGCTTGACGGTGAATGGAGATGGGAGGGGTGTGCTTGACGGTGAATGGAGATGGGAGGGGTGTGCTTGACGGTGAATGGAGATGGGAGGGGTGTGCTTGACGGTGAATGGAGATGGGAGGGGTGTGCTTGACGGTGAATGGAGATGGGAGGGGTGTGCTTGATGGTGAATGGAGATGGGAGGGGTGTGCTTGATGGTGAATGGAGATGGGAGGGGTGTGCTTGACGGTGCTCTCAAGGATGGCAAGCCGGGGTTGAATGGAGGCCAGAACCATCATCTAGAGCTCATTAGGTTCTCTCCATTACATTGGTGAAGTTAATGCGCCCAAGCTTATAGAGAATGGCTGTTATTGTCAACGTCAGGCCCCTAGATTGGTCTTGGGGTAGGCTGGAAAATCAGAGTTCACTGGCAAATGTATGCTAAAAATCAGCCAAAAATGACATTTTTCACTAAAAACCATTAGAAAATCACCAAGCTTTTGGGAAAAGGCTAAAAAATCAGCCTTTGTACAACCACCTGAAGAACCTGTATCAAGCAACAGACAGCGTCAATCAAAGTCGGTTAATGGCGCAACTGACAACAGTCGAAATGAAACCAGGCGAAAAGGGGATGGCGTATATCAGCCGCTGTCGCGAACTGCACGACAAACTCCTTCGATGCGGAGGGTCGATTTCATAAGACGCCTTCGTCACAGTCATCATCGGCGGCCTTGGTCCTCAGTGGCGCTCCACTCGCGCCATACTTCGAGTTCACGGAAAAATATCAGAAGCAACACTCTGCGCCAAGATCCACGCTGAGCAGCAAGATATGGACTTGCAAGAAGAACGACACAAGAGGAAGGCATTAGTGCCCGAATTCGCATTCCACACTCAACGGCGCTACAACAACAACAATCGGCACCAACCGAAACCAGTACCTCCGTTCTGTCACCTTTGTAAGACGTGAGGTCACCCCCGTACACACTGCCCAAACCGGCAGTAGTCAACGCCAACGCAGCGGCCGCTTCGCCCTTCAAGCAGTCAAGTTGCCTCAACACAAGCAAATCCGACCACTGCAGTACAAGCCTCAACAACATCGACGGGACAACCTGCGCAAGGAACAAGAAACATCGTCAGTTGCATGGCACGGCTAACCGACTCCTGCATCACAAAGTCACCTCCGCATTACTCACCGGAAGAGCAACTCGACAACAGCACGCCTCACCACGAGTCACTTCAACCAAATCCAACGTATGCAGCCATCGCTCAAAGCGAGCCGTCCGAGAAAGATACGTGGTTCTTGGACAGTTGCTGCGGACAGCACATGTGCTCTTCAGGACGATTTGTTCAGCGTGAACACCAACTTCAACGCGAAGTCGTCATCACCGTCGCCAACAACCAGAATCAGCGCACACGACGACAAGGTGTGGTGCAACTTCAGTCACGAGAGACAAACGTGATGCTGCAAATGTCAAAAGTATTTATTGCGGAGGGATTCGACTACAACTTACTGAGTGTCAGTCAACTGATGGCGAAAGGCATCCACCTCGAAGCAGATAGCACAACACAGGAATTCAAGTTGTACCACGGGAGAGGAGGTCTCTACATCGGCAAGGCAGTCCTGAAGAATAACGTCTTCGTCCTCGACTTTGTCCCAGATCTTGGCATCGCTGACAGCGACGGGATTGTCACCTTCACCTCCTGGACACATCCACCGGATCTCGACCCCAACTTCAGTCCCGAAGGCTTCTGGTACTCACACACCATTCCCGAGGAAGAACGAACAAGAGCATTAGCAACGATTCAACACTCGGCAGCAGCAGAGACAACACCGGCAGCAGC
Organism: Closterium sp. NIES-65; assembly: GCA_948144175.1. Lineage (NCBI taxonomy): Eukaryota > Viridiplantae > Streptophyta > Zygnematophyceae > Desmidiales > Closteriaceae > Closterium > Closterium sp. NIES-65. The sequence goes on along the minus strand of CANXME010000177.1, from coordinate 107,680 downwards.
AGAGACAACATTGGCAGCAGCAGAGACAACATCGGCAGCAGCAGAAACAACGGCAGCAGCAGCGGCAACATCGACACCAATCGCTGGTCCTTCAACTGCACCGGCTCCAATCGTCGACGACACTCCACCGACTCCTGCGCAGCAACAGAACCCAACACCACGAGAAGTACATCGAAGCGCAAACTTCACCGCTAGCTTCTACTCCAACTCCGACTTATACCGTCGCTCACACCGAACATCGAGCTGGCGAAGACATCTGGCACGCACAAATGGGACATCCAAGCAACACGGTGTTAAACAACACAATCAGAGCAGGCGCGCTCGACAAAGATTCACTGCTTCTAACCGACGGAAGCGAACTTGGACGAGCTCGTGGAACATGCTTTACCTGCCCCGAAGCTGACTTACCACATCGGCCATTCGCTTCTCACCACAACCCCAGCGCACTAGCTTACGCACCACTTGAGAAAGTGTACAGCAACATCCTGTACAATCGCGAACCTGGACAAGGAGCATACAACTATACCATCACGTTCATTGATGCTGCTACGCGTTAAGTTTGGCACCTTAACCTTCTGAGCAGGGACATGGCCTTCGAGGCCTTCGTCGCTTGGCTCCCAGTAGCAGAACGAGAATCGGGCGTGAAGCTAAAAAGCTTCCAGTCAGACGGAGGAGGAGAATACACCTCACAGAGGTTCAAGCAGTACTTGGCAGAAAGAGGAATCAAGAGGCTCATCTCTCTTCCATACGCTCACCAGCAGCAAGGCGTAGCAGAAAGGATGAACAGGACTCTCCAGAACACCATGCGCAAGCTGCTACGAGGCATGCGACTGCCCAACCACCAGTGGCCCGAAGCAATGGACCACACTGTCATGCTGCACAACTTGCTCTCGTCATCATCGCTCCCGAACAACGCATCACCGCACCTGCTGTGGACAGGAAAACACGGCAGCACAAAAATGTTAAGAGTTTTCGGCTGCATGGTACAGTACCGACCCCCATCTGCACGAGCCGGCCGATTTTCCCACCGCACACAGTGGGGACTACACCTAGGCATCGAAAGAAGTTACATCGCGTGGAAGATTTTTGACGTCCACTCCAAGGAAACAGTAGCAGCACGTGATGTCATTTTCTAGGAACGACTCACCTTTCCGACGTACCTTGCCAACCTGGAAGAAGATCGGGACCCCACAGGCGGCTTCCGTGGTGACCGAGCCTTCGCCTCGGCAGCAGACGAAGCTGACTGGGGCGAGCAGAACGTGGATGAAGCCTCAGAGGAAGCCGGACCTCTCCCTTACTGCTCCGTCAACGTCCCAATGGATGACGAAAATCCTCGCGAAAGCGCCAACGCCGAAGTATTTTACCACTTCGCTGACAACGGTTACGTTACACCTGCATAAGTCAACACCAACGAAGCAGAACGCATAGGGCCCAACTTCATACCTGACCCAGAAGCAGGTGACAAAGCAGCTTATCCCGCGGACATAACTCTCCCCCGCTACATACAGAGTGGCCTCCAGATACTCGGCCTCGTCACCGCGGTCCATGGCACGGAGATTCTGAAGGAGCCTGTCACAGTTCAGCAGGCTCTAGGGGGGGAGCATAAGGAAAAATGGCGCGAAGCCATGGACAAGGAGCTAAAAGCACAGGAAGAACGGAACACCTGGAAAGTTGTTCCGTTCGGCGTGGCACGAAATAAGACAGTACTCACCGGGAAATGGGTCTTCCGTGTGAAGACAAAGGCAGACGGCACCATCGACAAGTTTAAAGCGCGATGGGTTGTACGCGGCTTCGACCAAGAGTACGGACGCGACTTCACTGAGACATTCGCCCCGGTCAGCCGACACACCTCGCTGCGAATTCTCCTCGCAATCGCCGCCATGAAGAAGAAAAAGCTACGGCAAATTGACGTCGCCAATGCATTCCTCTACGCACCTGTCGACGCAGAAATTTTCGTCGAACTACCACATGGCTCCAACGGAAAACCTAATCACGTCTGTCAACTGTTGAAGTCACTCTACGGCATCAAACAAGCCCCGAGGCTGTGGCAACAGTACCTGCACGCAAGACTTATCCGCATAGGATTCCGCCAGCTACCTCACGACCAAGGGATGTATCGGCTTACAAAAGGCACCGACTACATCCTACTAATAGTCTACGTAGACGATCTACTCTACATCGGGTCGACCGACAACGTCACTACCTGGCTCGAAGTGGAGCTACAGAAAGATCTCACGCTCACAGTCTCATCTACCGTCACGCAGTACCTCGGCCTCAACATTCAGGAAGAAGATAACGCGATTTACCCCAACGCCGCGAAATACGCCGACACCATCGCCAAACGCTTCGCGCTCACACCAACTACCATCTCCACGCCATACCACTACACGGCAGGAAATCACAAGGAAGGCTCCACTCCACTCAAGCCTGCCGGGATACGCGACTACCAAAGGAAGCTTGGATGCCTTCTCTTCGAGGCTGTCACCTGCCGCCCGGACCTATCATACTCTGCAAGTCAACTCGCCACCTACCTTAAAAGGCCTGAAGCTGAACACATGGCGGAGCTCGACCGCGCTCTTCACTACCTCGTTAGCACTCCAACGATCGGCTTGACCTACTACAAGAACGGAACTACAACGCCTAAGTTAATCAGCTACGTCGACGCCGACCACGCCGGAGATTCTGACAACCGGCGCTCGCGCACAGGCTACATCTACCGCCTCGAGCCTATCGGAACTATCTCGTGGCAGTCGAGTAAGCAGGAATTAATCGCTCTCTCCTCAGTTGAAGCTGAATATATCGCACTCTGCTCAGCCACCAAGGAAGGATTGTACCTTCGCGAACTCTTGGAGGAAGCGAAGCTGGCTCAGTTACCCAGCTTCACTCTGTTCTGCGACAACCAGTCGGCAATTCGCATAGCCAACAAAAACGGATTCGCGAACAGGACGAAGCATATTGCCCTGCGATATTTCTTCGTGAAAGACGAGATCGAGAAGGGGAGACTCGAATTATCCTACTGCCCCACGACCGAGATGGCAGCTGATTACTTGACCAAGAAGCTCGGAAAGCAGAAGTTTGAGTACTGCATGCTGCTGACTGGACAGAGCCATGTCACCGGCAGCGACACTCTAGAAGCGAAGGGGGGTGTTGGAAACAAGTAACTTAAGCACCTCTGTCATGTCGAAACACCAAGTCAGAAGCGAAGCGAAACATATCAAAGCATCAGCGAGTCAACCCTCGGAGGTTGAGCAACTGCTGGAGGTTACGCGAAAGTCAAAGGTCAGCGACCTTTGACTTGACAAGTACAGCGCGACAGCAAGGACAAACAACTGACTCGCTATTGAGCAGTTGCCCGAGTCGTTCCTGTATCGAACCGCAACAGCAACAGCAAAATGGTTATTAACTGTATCTCTTCGTATTCCTTGTACTCTTAAAAAAGCTTGTATCTCTTTGTTTTAATCAATCTACTTTGCCCTCACATACCAGCGCAAGGTGGTTCACAAACTCCTCCTTGAACGCTTCCGCTATTACATTAGTCCTACCAAGAATTTAGTCCTGCAAAGATCCTAAGGGCTTTTTCTCAGCCCGAAATGTATGCCCTCATTAGTTATCCGTTTCTTTTTTTCACATGGGATTAGATGTAGATTAGGTTCCTCACTTCCGCGCCTCGTATCTAACTAGCTGCCCCTCGTGCCCTCTTGGACCCCCTTTAGCGCCTCCCCCCCACCCTTCCTCCGTCATGCCCCGCCATAGACCTGTTGCGTCCCCCCCCTTCCGCCCACTACCGTCTGCCGCACCCACGCCTAGCGCACCAGTGCCTCCCGCGCCTGCGCTCGTGCCTGCCGCCGCCCCTGTCTGTAACTGCCGTGCCTGCCGCCCCGCGCCCTTTTTCGTGACCGCGCCCGCGCCCAAGCTCGTGCCCAGACCCGCGCTTGCGCTCGCCGCGCTGCCTGCCGCGCCCGCGCCGCCACCAGCCGCACCTGCCGCCACCCCGCCTGCTTCTACTCGACGTCCCTCTCATTTGCTGCAGTTGTGCCCCTGGTCTTTCCCGTCATGGCGTTCCAGCTCATACTGCGGTTCGATGCAAAGGGGTGGGCGATTGAATTTGATGTGTGGCTGCTCGACGTCAAGCTCCACATGTGGAGCAAGCGCCAGGATAACGTCTCCCTGTACGCCCCCGTGTCAAGTGAGCTACCTGCCCCCTACTGCTCTTGTTGATGAGCCTATGTCGGAGGAGCGAGAGGCTAACCCCGTGGCCCGACTTGCGTACTCAATTTGGGAGTTGCGTGACTGTGCTCCTTGTCTTGTTCAGAGTCGACTCTTGCCGCTGGCTTAGCGGGTCACTTTCGCCAAGCCGTATTGGCTAAGGAGTGTCTGGATGTCATTGTAGCTCGTTACTCCACCCCTTTCGCTGTTACTCTTGGGTGCCTCCTCATTCCCTTCTTCTACCATAATCTCCTTGCTTTCTCCACTATCCCAGACCTCACTACCCACCTGCGCTCGCTTGACGTTAGCTTATGCATTGCTTGCACTACTCATAAGCTTGCCGAGCACGCCACCCCTTGGTTTGCCACCATGCGGTGGTGTGCTGAGTCTCCCTTGTCTTTGAGGGGTGCGCTCTGCCCCAGTTCCTTACCCCACTGCCTCTGCTGCTACTACCGCGAAGGTCGCAGCTTTCTCTGCCCCCTCTGTTGGGTGGGGATGGCACAGGGGTGGTCATGGTTTGGGTGCTTGTACACCAAGGGGGTGCGCGTACGTCTGAGGGTACTTGCTCTATGTCCATGTGGTGCTACTGCCAACGAGGGCGCGACACTGACTGTGAGGCAGCAGCAGAGCGGCCGCAGCAGCAACAGCAGTAGAAGTAGCTCCAACGATTGGTCTTCCAGCTACAGTGGGGACCTGCTAGCGTTGGGAGCGGTGGCCGCGGTGGCGGGTTTGACAGCTGGGCGACGTGTAGCCTCTCCCCCGGGCCTGGCCAGTACCAGCTTCAGTCTGGTCCACTGCAAGGCACCGTCTACAGGCGTACATATCATACCAATTTGCCCTGAGTCCGCCGGCTCGATGACCTCTTTCCTGCCTACTTTGGGCCTACGACGTCCCTCCCGTACTGGCCTGTGCTATGATGTAGTGGTTTTCTTGTGTTTGATCTTGACATGTCTCATATATGATATTATTTGTTTGCCATGTATGCGACTCTAGTGTTGCCATATTCCGTTCCCTACCGTGTCATATGTAGGATCCTCTATTGCTTCCTCCGTGGCCCTCTCCTTCACTCTCAAATCCGACGCGTCCCACTGCTTCTTTTGCAACCGCACACATTCTCGCGATCGCAGTCTCCTTGGCCGACCCGCCTCTGGACCAGTCGCCGCATGCAGAGCTATTGCACGTCCGTGCCCGACACTCCCCTGTGGCTCCCCAACAGGTCTGCATATCCCCTCGTTCGCCAAAAACTTGGTGGGTTTTGGACTTCTTCAAAACGTCGGTGAGTGTTCTGCTATTTGCACGGGCGATACCACCAAGGCACCTCTTGCCACGCTCCCTTGGGACCATGCGACAAGTCAGGTAACTGCGTCGCGCTCTTATCAGTCGCTCACTCACCCATCGCAACTGTGGCACCACCGTTAGGTCACCACGCCCTTCCGTGTCTCCATCATATGGGTCAGCACGGTCTTATCTATGGTATCCTATCATCGCTCGCATCTCTCCTACCCTCGTCTGCGCCACCATGCACCACTTGCATTGAGGGTGGGTAGCGCACCACCCCGCACTCCTCGTTTCCTCCAAACACTGCGCCACCTTGCAGGTAGCTCGAAGTGTCAGAATGTGTAGTTTGTCTAGCCTGTAGTGGGGTACTCTATAGTGAGTACGGCCCCTTAGGGTCTCCTATATGTATCCACCTGCTTGCTAGTGCAACTCCCCCTTTTGCCTATTCTCTCTTGCCTAGCTAGCTAAACCCTAGCTATGGCTCCTTCGTTCTAACTAGAATCTTAACATGGTAACAGAGCTGTTACGCTCTTGGCCTGTGGGCCCACCTGCTTCCGTTGCTTTCCTGTCTATCGCGCGCCCCGCGGCGCGCGACGCTGTTTTTTCTTCCCACCACGCGCTCGGGGCGCATGGCGGTTTTCTGCCCGCCGCGCGCCCTGTCTGCCGTGCGCCCCGAGGCGCGTGGCGGCCTCCTGCTTCCCGCGTCACCCCGGGAACCCGCGCGTCCCCCCCCCCCCCCCCCCCCCCCCCCCCCCCCCGTCGACGGTCGCGTCGCCCCCCTTGGAGCTCGTCACGTCGCCCCGCAACCCGCGCGCGGCCCTCGCTGCCCCGTCGCGACGCCCTGGGGAGCCGCTCGCGGCCCCCCGCTGCCCCGTCGTGGCGCCCTGAGGAGCCGCGCGCGGCCCCCGCAATCCCGTCACGGCGCCCTGGGGAGCCGCGCGCGGCCCCCGCTGCCCCGTCGCCGCCCTGAGAGCCGCGCGCGACCCCCCGCTGCCTCGTCGCGGCGCCTTGGGGAGCCGCGCGCGGCCCCCCGCTGCCCCGTCGTGGCGCCCTGGGGGCCACACGCCGTCCCCCGCGCTGCCCGTGTTAGGGTTTGGGGGTGGCGAGTGTGGGGGTGGCGGGTATGGGGGTGACGGGTGTGTGCGCCATCCCCTGCTCCTCCTCCTCCTCCGTCTCCCACTGCTGCAGCTGTCGCTGAGGGGGGTGGGTGTGTGGGAGCCGAAGGAGTGGTGCTAGGGGGGTGTCGTGGGAGTGATGCTAGGGGTGCAGCAGGGGGTGTGAACGGGAGTTTTGGGACAAAGGGGGAGGTTGAAAGTGGGTGGCCACCGTGAAGCCAGCAGCTCCAGACGCCCGTGAGACCGTTGCGCCAGTCGCCCGTGAGCCCGTCGCTCCAGTCGCCCGTGAGCCCGTCGCTCCAGTCGCTGTCAGAATCCCAACCACTAGACCATTGGGATAAAAGGGCTTGTTTCAGTAGCGGGTCAGTGCGCCCATAACCCCCCAGGCAAACGCGCCTGTAACCCCCCCTAGGATCGATCGGGGATCTCACAGTGTAGCTCTACTGACAGTCGCCCGTGAGCCTGTTGCTCTAGTCGCCCGAGAGTCAGTTGCTCCTGCCGCTCGTCTAGCCGCGGAGCCAGTTACTCCATGCCCGTGTGCCAGTTGCTCCAGTTGCCAGTGTGCCAGTTGCTCCAGTTGCCCGTGTGCCAGTTGCTCCAGTTGCGCTGTGTGCCAGCATCTTCAGCTGCCGCCCACTACCTCCTCTCCTTTCATAGTCCCTCCTCCTCCTCACTAGCCCTCTGTGATAGCCTCTATCTTTGCTTATATTTGAGAACTATAAACTGCTGCTTGTTGTGCTGATCATACCCCACTTTGACTATGGGGGTGTGTCAGAATGTGTAGTTTGTCTAGCCTGCAGTGGGGTGCTCTATAACGAGTACGGCCCCTCAGGGTTTCCTATATGTATCCACCTGCTTGCTAGTGCAACTCCCCGTTTTGCCTATTCTCTCTTGCCTAGCTAGCTTAACCCTAGCTATGGCTCCTGCGTTCTAACTACTATCTTAACACGAAGTTCAATTTCTCCTATGGTGCTGCCATCACTAGTGGTATATAACCCTTGTTACTCTTGTTCACCATTTTCTTGAATTGTGCGAGTGTTGCCTCTAGGATATCGCCTGTATCCATCCATCTTCGCAGATCAACACGTTTTCCGTTGTTGTAAATAGGGTTTTGTGTTGATACCATTGATCTCGGGGTTGAACCGTTGCAAGAAAAGTCTCCCCAAGATGAAATCTAGGCCCTTGATGTTCGTGACAGGAAGTGTGAGCCTCCACCTTGTAGAGTTGACTTGCCATGGATGGGTAGCTTGCTACCATCCACCATCGTTGCTGTGAACTGGGTCTCCTAAAAAAATCTCACATTATCTCCAATGCCCCGCAGTCGCACACCGAGTGGGACGCACCACTATCCACCATCGCCTAGAGGCGTCGGCCTTTGCAGAGCACCTTGAGGAGTAATAGCTGCTGCTTATCGCAAGTATTGTTTCGTCAATACGATCATAGGGTACATAATGGAACACATTATCCCCAGGTCCAACACTTGAAGCTGTAGATGCTAAGTCAAACTTCACCTGAGGGTGGATTGAAGGGTTTTTTCGAGGACTTCTCAACTGCTCTTTAGCTTAGAACCTTGCCCTAAGCCTTTGAATTTGTCTAGTCTTCGACTGTGGGGAATGGAGAGCTTTTATCACTACGATGCTGGGAGAGAATATTAACTCCTCGAAACACTCGACCCTTCTTAACGCCCTGGAGTTGGTTTCCCAACTTTTCAGGTACTGGTACTAATTCTAAAGGCTCTCTATTAGCCTCCATGAGAACTAATGATCTTAGTTAAAGTTGTCAAAATTATATGTTGTGTAGGCTGTAGTGGGGTAGCCCATATGGGGCACCATCACCCTGACTCAGTTGCACATGGTGCACCAGGTCCTTCAGCGCTTCGGCTTCCGGTACTCCTCGCCACAGTCCACTCCTCTGCCTACTAGTCACTCGCTCTCAGCTCCACCTTCGGACGAGCCCGTAGAGCCGAGTGGCCCGTATCCAGAGCTTGTGGATTGCCTCATGTACCTGATGACCTGCATTCGACCTAGCCTAGCCTACCCTCATAGCATCCTGGCACGCTACGTTGTGCCCGAGAGACATCAACCAGAGCACTGGAAGGTCGTTAAGAGGGTGTTGCACTACTTGTGTAGTACGTCGGGCATGGGGCTCGTGCTTGGAAGACGGGGTTGAGTGTCCTCACTGGACACACAGACGCTTCTTGGGTTGATGACTTGGCTACGCAGCGGTCGTCACAGGGTTACACTTTCAGCCTTGGCTCCGGCTCTATTTCTTGGCGGTCTACCCGCTCGTCTTCTATTCTTAGTTCCAGTTGTGAGGCTGAGATCTACGCAGGGGCCATGGCTTCACAGAAGTTATGTTGGCTCACCTACCTGCTGATCGACTTGGGAGAGCGGCCTCGTTCTCCTCCAGTTCTGTACGTCGACAGCAAGGCCATGATTGCCTTGTGTCAGGAGCACAGACTGGAGCACAAAACGAAGCACATCGCTCTACGTTACTTCTTTGCTCGAGAGTTGTAGCAGCGTAGTCAGCTTCGTCTTGCTTACGTGGCCTCTCAGGCCAACATTGATGATATCTTCACCAAGGCACTTCAGCCTTGTGATCATCAGCGCTTCTATACTGTTTTAGGCCTTCTACCTACTTGGCCTCATTTGCTCACTTCTTGACTGTGCTTGTACTGTGATCTATATACGTATACCTGCATGCTTGCTAGGTATTGATCAATGTACTATTTGTTCTCTATTATTCAACTCTGTATGTGGACTGGCCTTGTGGCCATTTGCTTGTGCTCGGAGTGTGTGGTGACTTCGTGATCCACCCTGAGCTTGCTTTGCTTTTCTTGACTGATCTTTCGACCTCTTGTTCTCCCCCGCTTTGCCTATGGGGGTGTGTCAAACTTATATGTTGTGTAGACTGTAGTTGGGAAGCCCATATGGGGTACAACCCAATTAGGGTTTGCTACTTGTACTCCGGCATGCTGTTAGTTAATAAGTCTTTTGCTTAGTCTTCTGACAAAAGTTGACGAGAAACGAGAATGAATGCATTGAGCAGAAAGGGGAGTACAAGTAGCAAACCCTCAAGTGTTGTACCCCATATGAACTGCCCCACTACAGCCTACACAGACTATAGCATATATGCCTGACACACCACCATAGGCAGAGTGGGGGAGAACAAGGGGTCACAAGACCAGTCAAGCAAAGCAAAGCAAGCTCAGGGTGGATCACAACGTCACCACACAGTCCGAGCACAAGAGCAAGGCCACAAGGCCAGTTCACATGCAAGATCATATATATAAAGGTAAATATGCAAGTGCAGGTATAGAAAGAGGACAGTACAAGCAAGGTCAAGAAGTGAGCAAGTGAGGCAAAGTAGGCACAAGACCTAGCACAGTACAGAAGCGCTGATCATCACAAGGCGGAAGGGCCTTGGTGAAGATATCAGCAGTGTTGGCCTCAGAGGCCACATAGGTGAGGCAGAGCTGACCACGCTGCTGCAGCTCACGAGCCAGGAAGTAGCGGAGAGCAATGTGCTTCGTTCTGTGCTCCACTCTGTGCTCCCGACACAAGGCCAGCATGGCCTTGTTGTCTACGTACAGATTTGGAGGAGAACGAGGCGGCTCTCCTAGGTCAATCAGCAGGTAGGTGAGCCAGCATAGCTCCTGTGAAGCCATGGCCCTTGCGTAGATCTCAGCCTCACAGCTGGAGCTGAGAACAGAAGACGAGCGGGTAGACCGCCACGAAACAGAGCCGGAGCCAAGGCTGAAGGTGTAACCCTGTGACGACCGTTGCAGAGCCTGGTCGTCAGCCCAAGAAGCGTCTGCGTGACCTCTGAGGACCACTTGACGCCGCCCTCCAAGCACTAGCCCCATGCCCGACGTACTGCACACGTAGCGCAACACCCTCTTCGCTGCAGCCATGTGCTCTGGTCGGTGTCTCCCTGGAGCAACATAGCGTGCCAAGATGCTAAGAGGGTATGCAAGGTCAGGTCGTGTGCAGGTCATCAGGTACATGAGGCAGCCAACAAGCTCTAGGTACAGGCCACTCGGCTCTACGGACTCATCCGAAGGCAGAGCTGAGAGCGAGTGGCGTGTAGACAGAGGAGTGGCCTGAGGCGAGGAGTACATGAAGCCGAAGCGCCGAAGGACCTGCTGCACCATGTGTGACTGAGTCAGGGTAATGGTGCGCTGTGCTCTGTCCCGGGTGATCTGCAAGCCAAGGTAGCTGCGCAGTTCACCCAGGTCTGTGCACGTGTGTCTCTTCTGCGGCTCGGACTTCACGTGGGCGAGTCCAGCAGTGTCAGCAGTGGCAAAGACCAAGTCGTCGACGTACACGAGGATGTAGAACGGCGGCAAAGAGGTGTCGGTGCGCAGAAACAGCGACGGGTCGGCTATAGAAGGAGCAAACCCAAGAGCCGCAAGTGTAGTCCTCAGTGTGTCGTGCCACTCACGGGGCGCCTGGCAGAGACCGTAGACTTGCCGCTGGAGGCTCCACTGGGTACCAGGAGGAAACGACCCAGTGAAGCCAGGTGGGCGGCGCAGCCAGATCTCCTCGTGCAGGCTGCCCTGCAGGAAAGCTGTGCTGAAGTCAAGAGAGTGAAGCTCATAGTCGCGCTGAGCGGCTATGTGCAGCAGCACCCAAAGAGTGGTCATCTTTGGGGTGGGAAAGAAGGTCTGAAAGTAGTCAACTCCCTGCCGCTGACTGAAGCCTCGAGCCACGTAACGCGCCTTGAAGACAGGCGGAGAACCCGACGGCCGCTTCACCCTGAAGATCCACATGCCACTGACAATGTTCGCCCCAGGTGGGGGAACCTCGTCAACGTAGGTGCCTATGGACTTCCAGGAAGCCATCTCTGCGTCCATGGCCGACTGCCACTGAGAGGAGTAGGGACCCTCGATCACCTCAGCGTACGATCGAGGAGTCGGGATGTCTGGTGCATCCGGGTCTCCCTCAGGGGCAATCATCGTGGACACGAGATGGGGCAAAGCAGCCCCAAAGCACTGGAACTGTTCCTGCCTGTCCTCAAGGACGTCCGTGCTAAGAGCACACTCACCCCCGACGGACGGAGGACAGACAGACTCAGACTCACCAACGAGACTAGCAGCGTAGTCTAGACGACAGCGAGCAGCGAAGTTGACAAGCTTAGCAACAAGGGCAGACGCAGCAGTGGACTCAAAGGAAGGGTCAGTGACAACAGTATCCAGAAGACACGTCACAGAAGTACTAGCAGCACGAAGAGAGTCAGACTCCGGGTCAGTAAGACTAGGAAGAGAGGACTCTGGAGGAGACGGTAACGGGACACGCAGAGGAGCAGTGGAAGGACGCAGCGCCATCTGGTGTGTGCCGGGGACCGCAGGAGGACGCGGACGCGCAGTACGACGACTAGTGCGAGCAGCAGGAACAGACGACGCAGGACAAGACGCAGGCTCACGACGCTCAGCAAAACCTCCAGTAGGACCAGTGTAGGGAGAAGGAGCAGGTAGAGGGGAGGCGGGCTGTAACTGTGACTGGGACTGGACAGGCTGTGGACACTCTAAGGGAGGAGCAGGACCAGTAGAGGGCGGGAGACCAAGAACCTGCTTCAGGAGCGGAACGAAGTACGGCCTCGGCCGCGCAGCACCTTCAGAACCAGCAAGGACAGCACCAGTACCCTCAGCAACAGCACCAGCACCAGCAGCACCTCCAGCTCCAACAGCGCCAGCTCCAGCACCCTCAGAAGCACTAGCGCCAGCAGTACCGCCAGCGCCAACACCCCCAGCAGCTCCAGCTCCAGCAGCTCCACCTCCAGCAGCCTCAGAAGCACCCCCAGACGCACCAGCGCAAGTAAACACACAAGCGCCAACACCCCCAGCAGCTCCAGCTCCTGCAGCACCAGCACCGCCAGCAACTCCAGCAGGACCAACTCCAGTGGCCCCAGCAGCTCTAGGACCGCCACTACGAGCACCTCCGGGACCAGCAGCAACAGGAGCACTTCCAGCTCCAGCAGCACGTCCCCAGCGGCGGGCAAACCACTCGCGCAGCTCCTATGGAGAGAGCGGCTCCCGCCTCGACGAAGCACCGCCAGCGGCCACACGAGCAGACCCAATGCCCCAAGGCTCTGCACCCCCAGGGTCCGCACCCCCAGACCCAGCACCCCCAGGCTCAGCACCCCCAGACTCAGCACCCCCAGACTCAGCACCCCCAGTGGTAGCACCCCCAGACCCGGCACCCGCAGGCTCAGCACCTTTAGCAGCACCAGAGTCAACAGCTACCTCGATAGGCTCGACTGCGTCTACCTGGGACACACCTGACGGGGCAGGACCCTGAGGGGGGAGGGGGTCTACCCGGGGAGGACCTGGCGCAAGGAAGAGCGGCGGTGGGGGGAGGGGCGCAGTGCGGTAGGGGAAGAGACGGTACTAAGGCACCGACTCGTCAAAGGTGACGTCCTGGGAGGACAGAACACGGCGCGAGGTGGGGTGGTAAAACTGCCACCCAGGCGCGTCAGGGGGGAAGCCAAGGAAGACGCAGGGAACAGCACGGGGGGACAGCTTGTCCGCAGACAAGTCGCGGACAAACGCCCGAGATCCCCAGACCCGAAACGCAGACACATCGCCAACCTTCCCGGTCCACCGCAAGGCGGGGGAGGTCTCTCGCAAGGAGATCCGGGGCTGAAGGTTGAGCTGATGCGCGGTGTGCTGAACCGCAAACGGCCACAGAAAATGGGGGGCAGCCGCATGCATCATGGACGTACGAGCGACGTCCATGACCATGCCAATGCGGCGCTCAACAATCCCATTTTGCTGTGGAGAGGCCGGAAGCGTGAAGGTCTGGCGGATGCCCTGCGCACGACAGAAAGCTCCCAGACGGGTAGAGGAAAGCTCCCCGCCTCTGTCCGTGTGCAGACGCAGAACAGGAAAGTCCGAGCCGAAACTCTCCGTGAGGTGGAGATGAGCTTCGTGGATCCAATCGATCAACACCTCAGTGACATCACCCTTGCTACGCAAGGGGAAGACTGTGGTGTAACGCGAGTAGTCGTCAACCACCAGCAGGAAGTACCGCTCGCGCCCCTGCCCACTGACGCGGGCGGGGCCCCACACGTCCATGTGGAGAGTCTACATCGGAGCCTCTGTCGGAGGAAACTCGGAGGAGTGAGGGGCAGCGCGCTGTCGCCCCTCGACGCAGGGGACGCAGGTAGGGCCAGGCCCCAGAGGTAGGGGAGGGAGAGACCGAGGGAGACCAGAGAAAAGGACACAGGAGTCCATGCCTCGGAGACGAGGCAGGGAGGGGTGACCAAGGCGGTGGTGCCAAAGGAGAGTCTGGTGGGACAGTAGACGACACGAGCAGGGAGCAGACTCAGGACTAGACCTGGACGCTGCAGCAAACACCTGACTCGACGCAGCTACCTGGCCAGACTCAGCAGCCGGAGGAGACTCAGTAGTAAGGGTGTACATGCTCGACCCTGGCCGACGGGTGAACGTGGCTAAGTGGCAGGTTGTCCGAGCACATGTGCAGTGGGTCACCCGCTGACTCGCAGGAGTGAACTGGTCAACCCCCCTATCCTGTAGGTCCGCTCCACTCACCAAGCTCGTAGAGAACGAGGGGAGGTAGAGACCTTACAGGGTGCCAGAGGGGGCTGCCGGGCACGGTAAGACAGTGGAGAAGCTAGCAAGGACAGGACCCCCAGAGGGGTCCGCCAGGGAGACTGCAACCGGCCGACTGAGCGGCGTAAGAGTGGTGCAGTCTCGAAAGAAGGAGCGGGACGCACCCGAGTCAAGGGTGAAGGTGTGTAAGGCCTGAGCCGACGTAGTACCTGAGAGTGCAGACTCACCAGCACCTGGGGCAGCAGACGCACTGGCACCTGGGGCAGCACACGCACGAGCACCTAGAGCAGCAGCCTCAATGCCCGCAACACTATCATCAACAGGTAACACACAGGTAACAGTCACCCGCAACACTATCATCAACAGCATACATGGCAGCAAGAATAGCATCAAAATCAAGATCAAAGATAGCAACCCCCGCCCTAGACAGCTCTCCCCAGCGAGGGATCTCAGAGGCCCCAAGGAACTGGTGACGCCACGCGTCCGTCAGGCGGCCAAAGCAGCGCTGGGTGGAGTGCGAGCCCCCGCACTGCTCACCAGCGCGGTCGCCGGTGCGGAGAACGTAGGTGCAGGGACCCGTAACCCCACCGCGCTGACGCGCAGCGTACCACTCACAAAGCTGCTGAGGGGACAGGGTCTCACGACTGCTCTACTGCTGCTGGCGCGTACCACCACCGAAGCCACTCCTCTGCGCTGAGCCTTGACCAGGTCCACTGCTGCCGCCGCCGCCTCCGCCGCCTCCTCCACCTCCGCCTCCTCCGCCACCTCCGCCGCCTCCGCTCCCTCCGCCACCACCGCCGCCTCCTCCGCCTCCACTGCTGCCGCTGCCGCCGCCACCCCCGCCACCACTCCCACCACGACCCCCACCCCCTCCACTGCCTCCACCACCACCTCCACCGCCCCCGCCAGCCCCTCCAGTGCCCTTGGCCCCCTTGCCCTTGCCGGTGCGGCGTCTCCCGCTACGGGCAGACGCAGCGCCGACCCCGTAGAAACCAACGAGGTCGGCCGCAGCAGCAGAAGCAACAGAGGGCAAGAGGGGGGAGGGGGAACACCCCTCAAAGACGGGGATGCAAGGGTCACCACGAGAGGCTCCTACAGTGACTATGCTCTTCTCTGCTGCTAGGAGGCCCTTCTCGAGGAGGTCAACGGTGAGAGTGGTGGGGCAAACTGAGAGGAAGTGGTCCCTGACTACGCGAAGAGAGTCAGGGAGCCGGGTGACTATGTAGTAGAGGGTGATGTACATGGGGGGGGGGGGGGGTGGGGGTTCTTGGCGCAGAACTCAGCAGGAAGCGCAGCGCGGTAGCGAGAGTCACTAGTGCGGAGGTGCGTAATGAGGTCAGCGACTGTGGGAAAGGCAGCAAGGTCAGGGAAGAGGTACGGTAGCATGAGGCGGCTCAGTGCAGTAGTGGCAGGGGAAGAGTAGCGTGCAACTACAGCGTCGTACAAGGTCTGAGCACTCTTGTACTGGCTAAAGTGTGCACGCTCAGTGGTTGGTAAGTGGCGACGCACAGCAAGGCGAGAAGCAGCATCGCGTGTGGCCCACTGTGAGCGAACAGTGCTGTCAGCAGTGGCAGTCGGGGCAGGAGAGACACCAGAGGTGAGATCGAACAGAGAGAGTCCATCTGCCCTATCGCACTGGAGAAACAACTGGAGGTCATCGACCCAGACCTCAAAGTCAACGGCACGGCCCTCAGCATCAAAAGTAAGGACACTGGGGGTAGCCATGACTGCAGTGGCCTAGCAGGAAGTGAGCTCACCAGTCCAAGGAAGGAGGGCCGGGGAGCACCGGTAGGAACAGCAGCGGCTCGACATTAGGGCGGCTCGGCGGCTCGGCGGCAGGGCGGCTCGGCTGCTGGGCGGCTCGGCTGCTGGGCAGCTCGGCGGCAGGGCGGCTCGGCTGCTGGGCGGCTCGGCGGTAGGGCGGCTCGGCTGCTGGGCGGCTCGGCGGCAGGGCGGCTCGGCTACTGGGCTGCTCGGCGGCTCGGTCGCTGGGCGGCTGAGCGGTGACAGGGCCGCTAGGGGAGGGCGACGGGGCCGCAGGTGACGGCGACGGGGCCGTTGGTGGCGGCAAGGCCGCAAGTGGCAGCTGTGTGGCCGCAGGTGGCGGCTGCGTGGCCGCAGGTGGCGGCGACGGGGCCTCAGGTGGTGGCGACGGGGTTGCTGGTGGCGGCGACGGGGCCGCACGTGGCGGCGACGGGGCCGCAAGGGGCCTAGACGAGGCCGCGGAGGGGCCGTAAGGGGCCTAGACGGGGCCGTAGCGGGGCCGCAAGGGGCCTAGACGGGGCCGCGGAGGGGCCGTAAGGGGCCTAGACGGGGCCGTAGCGGGGCCGCAAGGGGCCTAGACGGGGCCGCGGAGGGGCCGTAAGGGGCCTAGACGGGGCCGTAGCGGGTCCGCAAGGGGCCTAGACGGGGCCGCGGAGGGGCCGTAAGGGGCCTAGACGGGGCCGTAGCGGGGTCGCAAGGGGCCTAGACGGGGCCGGAAAGGGTGTCGCGAGGGGCCGAAAGGGGCCGCGCGAGGGCCGTAAGGGCGACGCGAGGGGCCTTAAGGGGCCGTAAGGGCGGCGCGAGGGGCCGTAAGGGCGGCCAAAGGGGCCGTGAGAGGGGCCAGTAAGGGCGGCTCGAAGGTAGGGAGGGCACACAAAGCGCGACTCGGGCAGGAGTGAAGCGCGCTCCGGGCAGGAAAAAAAAAGTATCGTGGTGGGCCCTATGTAGTGTTCCCACTAGGGAACGTGCTCGATACCATGACGAGAAACGAGAATGAATGCATTGAGCAGAAAGGGGAGTACAAGTAGCAAACCCTAAAGTGTTGTACCCCATATGAACTGCCCCACTACAGCCTACACAGACTATAGCATATATGCCTGACAAAAGTATCATTGTAGGATAACTTAAACGAATTCTTACTCGTCAGGGTGTACTGCTGGAGTTTCCTGGTCGGTGCACGGTCTTGTTTCACGGATTCTCCTTTTGTCTTGGCATTTTCCCATCCAGTCATTCGTGACAAATCAATTTTGCACCATCATTTTCTCTTTTTTTTCGACCTCTTCAAAGTCGCCACATTGTCACGCTTTTGTTTTTTCCAGATCTTTTTCTTATTGCATTGTTCCTATGCTACTGGCAATGTTCCTTTGCCCCATTCTTAAATGTTTTTTTCGAGGGTGCTGCATTATTTCAGCCTTGCAACTTCGCACGTGCTTTCTGTCAAAATATGGTTACATATTTTATATAATTGTTTGCAGTTGTAGTGTACATATTGCATCATGTTTGGTGGTGCACCTCCTTATGTTGCTGTTTACCTATTTGTACTTGCCATTCTCATTAGTGAAACCCCATTCCTCTCAACTTTCCTAAACTCACTTGAACTCAATTTCTCGTACCTCACTAGCCATGGCTCCCAAGCATTCTCGTTCCACTTTTCTCACTTTCTTCATTTTCCAGCACGCCAAGATTCATGCCCTATAGCGCCTGCAAAATTTGAACGTTTCACTTTGTGCTGGTGGCTTGCTTTGCATTGACCTTGTCAATGTTTGCGGTCGTGGGGGGTGCGGATCGATCCGCGCTGAAGTTTCTTTTCGTCTGGTTGCGTCAGTGGACATTTTCAAATCTTTCAATCAGGGCTGCCCGAAACTGCGGTCACGTCCCTTTGCCTCGGACTATGTCATATCCGCAAATTCATTCCAATGTTGGGCCTCGTAACAGTGTAATTTCAAGCCGTATTTGCATCGCTTCAGAGGGTGGGGTCGTAGATCCTATATCTTAGAAATAAAATCTCGGGTACAGCTACAATTTGAGGGACATCGCTTCCTTTTGCGCTAGGATCGAAGGCCTCATTTGTGTTAAGAAATTCACTGGTTTCTATATACCCAAATCGGCGTGACTGTCGTCGCTCCTAAGGTTTCTATTTTTTCGGGTAAGTTTTAACGGGCGAAAAACTTCGAGTGAGAACAAGCTCTAATTACCATATGTGAGGACCAAGCATTGAGTTCATAAAGTAAAATATCAATCCTGCATAGAACTACCTAACTATATATAGGCACGACACAAGGCAGGTAATCCATGTGTTACTAGAAGGTACCGAGGTTTGGGAACCGTCCAATAGAAGCGATTCGGCGTAAACCACGCACACGCAAAGTCATGCGGGAATACCGAAATGGGTCCTTAGAGGGACTTATGAGCAGGCACACCATGGAATTCTCTTCCTTGACCGCGTGTGGCTGCTTGATGTAGATGATTGTGTCGATGATTGCGTAAAGGAATGCATTGGAGACGTCAACATGGCAGAGACCAAGCTGTTTGACGTCGGAAATGCAGAGGAGGATGCGGATGGAGGTATGGTGTTCGGCGGGAGCAAAGGTTGGATACCTTTGCACGACACATCGTGATCCTCCACCTCCGGAGTTATAGCTTCCCTCCATTTTTCCCTATCTAGTCCTTGCAGGGCTTAGCGAACTGTCGTGGGCTCGGTGGGATGGTGGGTTCCGCAAACAGTTATGGCTATGAAACCTGGTCATGTTGAGGAAGTGGCGGAGCTCCCTCCATTCTACCCTGTCTGGTCCTTGCAGGGCTTGGCGAGCTGTCGTGGGCTTGGTGGGATAGTTGGATCCAGAAACAACTATGGCAAGCCCAAAGGATACGTAACCTGGTCATGTTGAGGAAGTGGCGGGGTGCGCTTTGTTGCCACCGTGTACTTCCACGACGTCGTCATCATTGTGGTCATCAAGGTTTTTGCGAAAAATGTTGCGTGAGGTGTCTCAGTCCAGGTCTTCTTCCATTGGTGAGTGGTTTTCTACACTTGCGTGATTACGCTGTCCTTGTAGCATGTCATTGGGGGCGTATTCAAACATGAAGATAATGGCTGGTTGCTTGTAACGAGAATGATATGCGGTTCATCCTCGGCCTTTTCCTCATAGACGTCTTCCGCCACGACGGCTTCATCGTGTGATGTTGCGAAGTTGTGCTCCTCTTAGAAGTTGTTGTCCTGAGTGGCTTGTGCCGTATAGGTGCTGGCGAAATAGTTACAGTGTCGGCTTCTTGTAGAAGATGTGCGGAGATAACTACAGCAACGGGAGCTAGGCTACGGGCTAGGCACGTGTGCTCGTGTGATCTCTGCGTTCTCTG
The DNA here is from genome assembly GCA_948144175.1 of Closterium sp. NIES-65. NCBI lineage: Eukaryota > Viridiplantae > Streptophyta > Zygnematophyceae > Desmidiales > Closteriaceae > Closterium > Closterium sp. NIES-65. Next base: position 88,390 of record CANXME010000177.1, on the reverse strand, counting down.
TTCCTTAGTCGTTTTCCTTGTGCACACACTACTTGCTAGTTCACGGGGAAAGTTGGCAAGAGTTTCACTAGGAAAAGTTCAGAACAATTGGTACAATGAAGTTGGCATAGCATGACTACGTCAGAGCAAGCATTCAGGTCGGCCAACTGCCAGCGCAGCTTGGTCGACCGCGTTCCAGCACGACTTGGTCGACCGCACTCCAGCAAGGCAAGGTCGACGGCGTGCCAACGTCGCAGGTTGACGGCGTGCCAGCGTTGCTCACGCAGGACAGCAGTGCACCCGCCTCGCAGGTGTGCGTAGCTGATTGGCGTGCAGAGTCCCGTCACCTGCACAGCGCACACTCCACGTCAACCTCGAGCTGACGACTGCCTCTGGTCCGCCACGACGACCTCGGGATACCACCACCGTGGTCGTGCTCGCCACCTTTGCCTGGGCGACCGTCGCACTTCTCCGCAGCACTTCGTCACCCAGGTAACCTGGTCGACCGGGCAACCACGTCGACCAGCAGCTCTTGCACGTGCCCGTCGACCTCCCAAGTCGACGACCACCCCAAGTCGACCTCCTCAGGTCGACCACTACTCCCTGGTCGACCAGCTCCAAGTCGACGTCACTCCTGGTCGACCAAAAGGGCTGGTCGACTTCCCAGGTCGACCAGGATGGTCTGGTCGACGTCCCAGGTCGACCAGAAGGTCTGGTCGGCGTCCCGGGTCGACCAGACGAAGTTGGCGCCCTCCTGAAGTCGGCGCCCATGCAGTGGCTCCCCGTGCAGGTCGACTAACCTCGTCGACCAACTCGCCCACTGCTGCAGGTCGGCTGCACCCTACACCCGACCACGAAGTCGGCTCCGCCCAGGCGTGGACGGGGCCAACATACAACTCCCGTTGACACTCCCCTGCCGCGTTCACGCTTGGGCACCCAGCCCACACGGCAGTACAGTTCGGAGACTAGCTCGTCGACGTGCACCCAACACATAGCACGTCGTCCACCGCACCAGCCATGCAAAAGGGCATGGCACCTACTACTGCACGTCGTTGTCGTCGTCGCCCACGTCGGCCAAGCGCACTTGGCCGATTGCGACGGAGCACCGGTTGAAGGCCGGATAGTGCAGCGCCTTCGTCAGGAAGTCGGCCGGCTGCTCAGCGGTTGGGATGTACTGCAGCGAGAACTTCCCGCGCCTCACCATGTGCTGCAGCCAGGCCTGTCGCCGCTCCATGTGCTTGAGGTTGCCCATCAACCCCATGCCCTCGGCAACCGTGATGGCCGACTTGTTGTCCACACGCAGGACAGTCGGCTTCCCGGCGTCGAGTTGCCGGAACTCGGCGAGGAGGAAGCGAAGGCGGCGTCCCTCCTTGCCAGCTTCAGTGGCCGCCACGTACTCCGACTCGGTCGACGACAGCGTCGCGCACTTGATGCGCTGGCTCGACCAGGAGACTGCAGCCCCTCCGTAGACGAACACGTAGCCGCTCGTGCTCATCCTGTTCTGCTTGTCACCGGCGTCGTCGGCGTCCACGTAGCCGACCAGCTCCAGCGACTGAGGTCCACCGCCGAACTCCAGGGCGGTGTCGCGTGTGTTGGCGAGGTAGGCGAGGCAGCGATCGACCTCGTGCCAGTGCTGGTCGCTCCTCACCGTGAGGCCGCTCCCCAGCTTGCTGCATGCGAAGGCGACGTCCGGCCTCGTCGTCGTCGCCGCGAACTGCAGCGAGCCGACCTTCTGTCCGGTACTCCTCCTCCTGACGTTCCTGCGCCTCCTCGTCATCGAAGGTGAGCTCGGCGTAGGCACCGACCGAGACCGGCGTCTTCGGGGTGCGCCCGTTCTGCTCCCCGTCGAGGAAGCGCCAACGCAGCTTGTCGGCGTAGCCCTGCTGGTGCAGCCACAGCTTCCCCGCCGACCTATCGCGTACGATCTCGAGCCCGAGGTACTTCTGAACCGGCGAGATCTCGCGCAGCTCGAAGGCGGCTTCCAGCAGCTCCCTCAGCTCCGTCAGCATCATGGCGCTGCTGCTGGCGGCAAGCAGGTCGTCGACGTAGACCAGCACCCAGCAGACTACCTCACCCTCGCCGACTTTGCAGTAAAGAGCCTCGTCGACCTGGCTCTTCTTCCACCCGGCGCCGACCAGCACATCGTTGAGCGCCAAGTACCACAACAGCGGCGACTGCTTCAGCCCGTACAGGCTCTTCAGTAGCTTACACACCCGGCCGGTTCCGTCGTTGAAGTAGTCCGGCTGAGACATGTACAGTACCCGATCGAGCTTGCCTCTGCAGGAAGGCATTCTTCATGTCGAGCTACATCAGGTTGAGGTCGAGGACAGCGACAATGCTGAGGAAAATCCTCAGCGTCACGTAGCTGCTCACCGGCGCGAACGTCTCGTCGTAGTCGGCGCCATACACCTGTGTGAAGCCCTTTACGACCAGCCTCGCCTTTTCTCGTTCGACGGTGTCGTCAATGTGGTACTTCGTCGTCAACAACCACCGGTTCTTCATGACGTTTACCCCCGGCGGGCGTTCGACCAGCTCCCAAGTGCCCATGTTGATGAGGCTGCGGATCTCCTCCTCCATGGCGGCCTTCACCGCCGGGCCCTTCCAGCTCACCAACGCCTCCTTCACCGTCATCGTCGAGATGTCCCAACGGTGCTCGGGGTCGGCTAGCATGTCGGGGTCGAGCTCCGGAAACTCCTCATCCTCCTCGGCGTCGTCGTACAGCAGGTCGTCGTCATCGTCCACGTCATACACCGTGGTGAAGGCAGCGGGGACGAAGAAGTCAGGCGGCCTTCGAAGTCGGCCGGAACGCCGTGGTCCCTGCTGGACCGCCGCGGCGTCCCCTCCATCGTCACTGTCGTCGCTGCCCTCGGCGTCCTGCTGCTCCTCAGCCGGCGTCCCAGCCGACTGCTCCACTGTGGTCGGCTTCCCAGCCGACTTCTCCCCTGTGGTCGGCTCCCCTGCCGACGTCCCGGTCGCCGACTGCTCCGTGGTCGGCTTCACGGCAGCCTGCTCCCTTGTCGGCTGCTGCTCCCCTGTCGACTGCAATCCCACGTCGATTCGCCGCTCGTCAAGTCGGCCGCCGGCGATGCACTTGGCCGGCGCCGAAGGCGGCGTCCCACTACTCCCCTCATCGCCGAAGGCCGACACCGAGGTCAGCCCACGAAGGTCGGCCACGAGGGGAGGGGCAGGAGTCAGAGGAAGAGGGGTAGAGGAGCGGACGTCCTCGACGTCCTCAGTAGCAAGCTCACCGACCTCGGCAAGCAGCGGCAGCGTCGCCGACGAGGTGTCAGAGGGCAAGGTGGACGGCGAGCGGCCGGGTACCGGTCCATGCTCAGTCTTCCACTCGGCCAGCGACATTTCCTCGTAGAACACCACGTCCGACGTGGTGACCACTCGGTCGGTGTCGACGTCGAGGAGCTCCCAGCCCTTGCTCGCCGCCGACACGCCAAGGTGCAGGCCCCACCTGGCCTTCGGCTTCAGCTTCCCACCACGCTGCGGCTCAGGGACAAGAAACTGCGCCATGCAGCCCCACACCCGCGCCAGCGACAAGTCGGGCTTCTTCCCTGTCAGCAGCTGGTACGGCGTCGTCCCCGGCGGCAGCGTCGACCTCTCCAGGCAGTTGCGGACCCAGACGGCCTGCCGCAGAGCGAGGTGCCACCAGTGGTGCTGCACGCCCATGTGCAGCAGCATTGTCCGCACCGACTCTACCACCGTCCTCATCTCCCGCTCTGCCATGCCGTTTTGCTGCGGGGTATATGGGCAGGTCAGGTCGTGGACGATCCCCTTGTCGTTCACGAAGTCGGTGAACTGCTTCCCGAGGAACTCCCCTCCCCGGTCTGAGCGTAGCATCAACACCGACTTCTTCGTCTGCCGCTCAGCCACCGCCAGCCACTGTACGAACGCCTGCAACGCATCGGACTTCTTGGCGACCGGCTTCACCCACACGTAGCGGGTCTTGCGGTCCTTCAGCAGCAAGAAGTACAGGCTGCCGTCCTTGGCAGCCACACGAAACGGCCCGCACAGGTCGATGTGCACGACGGCCAGCACGTCGTCGGCGTCGGAGCCTTGGTCGGGGAAGGTGTGCCGCGCCAGTTTCCCACCAACGCACGAGACACACGGGGAGTCGGCGTCCGTCGCCGACTTGAGGTCCAGCCCAATGGCGACCTCGTTCTTCGCCGAGCTCCGTATGGTGTCCATGCCGATGTGCGCAAGCCTCGCATGCATCCGGTCCGGCGTCGACTTCGCCTTCGGGACGATCGCCCGCAGAGCCACCACCTCCGTCATGGGCGGCGTCGACTTCGTCGCGCAGGGACGCAGGTCGGTGCAGAGGACTCGCCCAGAGTACGTCGCTCGCCCGAGCACCTCCCCTGTTGCCGAGACGAGCAGCATGCCGTCTCCGTCCTCCTGCAGCTTCACACCATGCTCCTTCAGCTGGCCGGCCGACAGCAGGTTGGCTCGCACACCCGGGACGTACAACACGTCGGGGATGAGCACCTCCTTCCCGGCCTCTCCTTGCAGGACGATGGTGCCGCAGCCCTGGACATCCTGCAGCGCCCCATTGAAGCCGCGCACATGCCTGATGGCTCCACTCGGCTGCAAGTCGACGAAGGCTTCCTTCGTCCCCATCAGGTGGTGGGAGCAACCACTGTCGAGCAGGACCACCGCCGGGTTCGCCTGCACAGCTGCCGCCACCGCTTGGAAGTCCTCTCCGGCCTCCGGCGCCAGAGAGATGGTCGGCTCCACGACGCCGACCAGCGAGCACGACGCCGTTTTGTCGTCTCGCCCCTTGCCGCCTGCAACGGAGTCGGCGTCCTTCGCCGAGGTCGATGTCTTGGTCGACTGCTTCTCCTTGCGCGGTTGGTTGCCTCCACGATGAGGACGACGGCTGCCAGACCTCCCACGGCCTCCCTTAGCATTCGTCGTTGTCGGAGTCGCTGCGGTTGGGACACTCGAAGGAGAGATGATCGGGATCGCCGCACAGCCAGCACTCCCGACGTCGACCTCCTCCTCCACGACCGCTGTCCTTGGTCGACTTCCTCTTGTCGACCTCCTTGGCCGGTTTCCAGCCACTGCTACCGCCACCGCCGGATTGCCCGCGCTGCCCCGGTCGACCTCCTTGCTTCGCTGAGGTGACCAAGTTGGCCTGTGCCAAGAGCTCCTGCGACCGCTCAGCCTCCTGCATCGCCTCGTCCTGCAGGATATACGAGGTCAAGTTGTCCTCGTTGAGCGTCGCCCTTGTGCTCGGCGCCATAGACAGCCGTTTCAGCAGGTTGTAGCTGCTAGAGAGACCCTGCATGACATGGGTGATATACGACGCCGTGGAGTACTGCGCTCCGGCCATCCTGATGGTGGCGAGAATTCGCCTGGCTCGGTTGCAGTAGTCGGTCGCACTCTCCTCGTCACCCATACGCAGGTGCGTCAGTTGTCCCTCCAGCTGGGCGATGAACAGGTCGTCGGTGACCTGGTACGTCGACTCGATGAAGTGCCACGCCCGGTGGCCAGCGTCGATGTATTCCCGGCACCACTTCAACGCGATCTGCACGCCCCGCGAGCAGCACCGCGAGATGACCGTGAAGGTCAACAGCTGTACGGCGCGAAACTCCGCACGCAGGTCGGGGTGGTGCTCCCCCGGCGTCGCCACGGTCCCTCGGGCGAAGCCGATCAGCCCGGCCATCTCCAGCTGGGGCTCGATGGCTTCCTTCCAGGTGAGAATGTCGGGTCGACCGACCAGCGGAGGGGTGACCGAGATCCTGTCCGGCGTAAACTTGAAGTAGCCGTAGCTCGGCGCAATTCCGCCCGCCGTCACCTGGGTCGCCGACATCGGCGACAGTCCACTTCGACGCCCACCAGCGTCGCCATGCGAGGAGCCTGCAGCCGCCGAAGACTGCATCCCTCGCGTCTGAACGCCGCCGACTTCACCGGCGTGTATCACACCTCTTTGCCTCGACGTGCCTCCAGCACTGCTGCCGACTTGACCGCCACCGGCGTTGACGCCTACGTCGACGCCGCCTTCGTTGTTCACAGGACGAGGAGAGGCGGGTCGAGACGGGTGCTCCGTCGCCCACGTTGAGCGGAGTCCAGCCTCGACGACCGCCCAGGGCAAGTCGCCATACTCGTTGGCCTCATGCTTCCTCCTCGCGTTCTCCAACCGTGCCTCCAGGGTGTCCACCACCCCCGCGTCACCTACGGCTCCTACCATAGTGACTACTGCACAGTCGCCGGCCTGTAACTACACAATAGGTAAGTGGTATCTACGTCGACTTGACTGAAAGGTAAGTCGTGTGCCGTCCACGCTCACCGCACCATGCGGAGATAACTACAGCAACGGGAGCTAGGCTACGGGCTAGGCACGTGTGCTCGTGTGATCTCTGCGTTCTCTGTTCCTTAGTCGTTTTCCTTGTGCACACACTACTTGCTAGTTCACGGGGAAAGTTGGCAAGAGTTTCACTAGGAAAAGTTCAGAACAATTGGTACAATGAAGTTGGCATAGCATGACTACGTCAGAGCAAGCATTCAGGTCGGCCAACTGCCAGCGCAGCTTGGTCGACCGCGTTCCAGCACGACTTGGTCGACCGCACTCCAGCAAGGCAAGGTCGACGGCGTGCCAACATCGCAGGTTGACGGCGTGCCAGCGTTGCTCACGTAGGACAGCAGTGCACCCGCCTCGCAGGTGTGCGTAGCTGATTGGCGTGCAGAGTCCCGTCACCTGCACAGCGCACACTCCACGTCAACCTCGAGCTGACGACTGCCTCTGGTCCGCCACGACGACCTCGGGATACCACCACCGTGGTCGTGCTCGCCACCTTTGCCTGGGCGACCGTCGCACTTCTCCGCAGCACTTCGTCACCCAGGTAACCTGGTCGACCGGGCAACCACGTCGACCAGCAGCTCTTGCACGTGCCCGTCGACCTCCCAAGTCGACGACCACCCCAAGTCGACCTCCTCAGGTCGACCACTACTCCCTGGTCGACCAGCTCCAAGTCGACGTCACTCCTGGTCGACCAAAAGGGCTGGTCGACTTCCCAGGTCGACCAGGATGGTCTGGTCGACGTCCCAGGTCGACCAGAAGGTCTGGTCGGCGTCCCGGGTCGACCAGACGAAGTTGGCGCCCTCCTGAAGTCGGCGCCCATGCAGTGGCTCCCCGTGCAGGTCGACTAACCTCGTCGACCAACTCGCCCACTGCTGCAGGTCGGCTGCACCCTACACCCGACCACGAAGTCGGCTCCGCCCAGGCGTGGACGGGGCCAACATACAACTCCCGTTGACAAGATGCACCACATGGTCGGGTGAGCTGGTGCATGGCGAAGTTGAGGAGGGTCTATGTGTGGTACTCCGTTTCAATTCTAAGGTGAATTCCATAGCTTGCTCGGTCTTCAAGTTTTTCTCGTGTGGGGATAGTACTGTATCATGCACCCAAAAACCTGAAGCAATATGCACCCGCCTGTTTTGGGTGTTCTAACAGCATCCGTGGTAACACTAGCAGCAAAGGCTTGAATGGCTGCCGGGTGGAGGATGGCGAGGAGTCGACACTGCGACCAACTTCCTTCCTATCATCCGTCACTACAAGGAGTTTGAGTCCCTTATAAGGGAGAGGCTGGTCTCTCCTTTGGGTGCGGGTTCTTCCCCAGTGCAGTTGTGCATGGAGGTTGTTACTTCTAGCGTGTCTCCTACTTCTGCTCCCCTTGTGTCGAAACGGTAATAGGTGGTGTTTCCATCTATTGTAATGGGGATGCTATGTGGCTTGTATTTGGGTGAAATGTTGGTTGTCATTTCCTCTGCTCCTTCCTCAGTAAGCGCAGGATGCGGAATTGTTCCATCCCAGCTATTGTTATAGCCACAATAGACTAATATGTGCCTATAACAAAAGACAGAGTGTATTCAAAAGTTTGTAGGGACATGAATATTGCATTAAACGATGTGTTTCAATTTTGATATGGAGCGTCTTGAAGACATCTAGAATGAGCAAGTTGGATCACTGGATTTGACAAAGAAATGACGATGTGAGACTGGTTTGAGCGAAAGGCAGTCTAATGGGAAATTTGGTATCTTTATGTGTTACGAGCGCGACCCAATCACACCGCAGCAGCCAACCACACGGGCACATGTCAAAGCCGCACATGACTTCATCACCAATTTGCAGCTGTTATAAGAGGAGACTCAGTGATGTCTCACCACAATGTAGAACTCTGAGAAGAAGTATGCGGATCGACAGTGACGTGTGATAAAGTTAGAACGAGAATGAAATGACTATGAACGAAGTGAGTACAAATAGGAAACCCTAGTTGGGTTGTACCCCCTATGGGATACCCCACTATAGCCTACACAAATAATTAAGCTATAATATTCTGACACACCCCCATAGGCAAAGTGGGGGAGAACAAGGGGTCACAAGACCAGTCAAGCAAAGCAAAGCAAAGCTCAGGGTGGATCACAAAGTCACCACACATTCCGAGCAAAAGTTCAAGGGCCACAAGGCCAGTTCACATGCAAGAGCATATATAGAGATATACAAGAGTCAAGCAAGCAAGAACAAGAGTATATATAGGTCAAGGTACAAGCAAGGTCAAGAAGTGAGCAAGTGAGGCAAGACATGCACAAGACCCAGCTGCGTGCAGCACCGCTGATGATCACAAGGCGCAAGTGCCTTGGTGAAGACATCAGCAGTGTTGGCCTCAGAGGCCACGTACGCAAGTCGCAACTGTCCACGCTGCTGTAGCTCACGAGCAAGAAAGTAGCGAAGACCAATGTGCTTTGTCCTGTGCTCCAGTCGCTGCTCTCGACACAAGGCCAGCATGGCCTTGTTGTCTACGTACAGGACTGGAGGAGAACGAGGCGGCTCTCCAAGGTCGGTCAGCAGGTAGGTGAGCCAGAGAAGCTCCTGAGCAGCCATAGCCCCGGCGTAGATCTCAGCCTCACAACTGGAGCCGAGAACAGAAGACGAGCGGGTAGCCCGCCACGAAACAGAGCCGGAACCAAGACTGAAGGTGTAACCCTGTGACCACCGCTGCGTAGCCTGGTCGTCAGCCCAAGAAGCGTCCGCGTGCCCAGTGAGGACCACTGGACTGCGCCCTCCAAGCACTAGCCCCATGCCCGACGTACTGCACAAGTAGCGCAACACCCTCTTCGCTGCAGCCATGTGCTCTGGTCGGTGTCTCCCAGGAGCAACATAGCGTGCGAGAATGCTAAGAGGGTATGCAAGGTCAGGTCGTGTGCAGGTCATCAGGTACATGAGGCAGCCAACAAGCTCTGCATACGGACCACTCGACTCTACGGACTCATCCGAAGGCAGAGCTGAGGGCGAGTGGCGAGTAGGCAGAGGAGTGGCCTGAGGCGAGGAGTACGTGAAGCCGAAGCGCTGAAGGACCTGCTGCACCATGTGTGACTGAGTCAGGGTAATGGTGCGGCGTGCTCTGTCCCGGGTGATCTTCAAGCCAGAGGTAGCTGCGCAGTTCACCCAGGTCAGTGCACGTGTGTCTCTTCTGCAGCTCGGACTTCACGTAGGCAAGTCCAGCAGTGTCAGTTGTGGCAAAGACCAAGTCGTCGACGTACACGAGGATGTAGAACGGCGGCAGAGAGGTGTCGGTGCGCAGAAACAGTGACGGGTCGGCAGTAGAAGGAACAAACCCAAGAGCCGCAAGCGTAGTCCTCAGTGTGTCGTGCCACTCACGTGGCGCCTGGCAGAGACCGTAGACTGGACGCCGGAGACTCCACTGGGTACCAGGAGGGAAAGACCCAGTGAAGCCAGGTGGGCGACGCAGCCAGATCTCCTCGTGCAGGCTGCCCTGCAAGAAAGCAGTGCTGAAGTCGAGAGAGTGCAGCTCGTAGTCACGGTGGGCAGCAACGTGCAGCAGTTTCCGAAGAGTGGTCATCTTCGGGGCGGGGGAGAAGGTCTGAAAGTAATCAACTCCCTGCCGCTGACTGAAGCCACGAGCCACGTAACGCGCCTTGAAGACAGGCGGAGAACCCGACGGCCGCTTCACCCTGAAAATCCACATGCCACTGACTATGTTCGCCCCAGGAGGGGGAACAGCGTTAACGTAGGTGCCTGTGGACTTCCAGGAAGCCATCTCTGCATCCATAGCTGCCTGCCACTGAGAGGAGTAGGGACCCTCTATCGCCTCCGCGTAAGAGCGCGGAGTCGGGATGTCTAGTGCATCCAGGTCTCCCTCAGGGGCGAGCAGTACAGACGTGAGATAAGGTGAAGCGGCGGCCAGACACTGGACCTCCTCCTGCCTGTCCTCAAGGACGTCCGTGCCAAGGGCACACTCACCCCCGACGGACGGAGGACAGGCAGACTCAGACTCAGCGACAAGACTAGCAGCGTAGTCTAGACGACAGCGCGCAGCAAAGTCGACGAGCTCAGTGACAAGGGCAGACGCAGCAGAAGACTCGAAAGAAGGGTTTGTGACAGCAGTAGCAAGGAGACGCGTGACAGTAGGACTGGCAGCACGAAGAGAGTCCGACTCCGGGTCGGCAAGGGCAGGAAGAGAGGACTCAGGAGGAGAAGGCAAAGGGGCACGCAGAGGAGCAGTGGACGAACGCAGAGACATCCGGTGCATGCCAGGGGCAGGAGGAGGACGCTGACGCGAACCGCGACCACTAGTGCGTGCAGGACGAACAGGCGACGCAGGACGAGACGCAGGCTCACGACGCTCAGTAAGACCTCCAGTCGGACCAGCGTAGGGAGAAGGAGCAGGCAAAGGGGAGGCAGGCTGTAGCTGTGACTGGGACTGGACAGGCTGTGGACCCTCTAAGGGAGGAGGAGGAGGACCAGGAGAAGGTGTAAGACCAAGAACCTGCTGCAGGAGCGGAACGAAGTACAGTCCGGGCCGCGTGGCGACGCGAGAAACAGCAGGGACAGCACCAGTACTCCCAGCAGGAGTACTCGCTCCACCAACACCTCCAGCAGCACCTCCAGTAGCTCCAGAACCCCCAGCAGCACCAGGAGCACTGCCAGGCAGACCGCCAGTAGTAGTCTCAGCGCCAACACCCTCAGCACGAGCACCTCCGGGACGCGCGGCAGCAGCACCCTCTGCAGCCGAAGAACCTCCAGCACTAGCAGTACGCCTCCAGCGCCGGGCAAACCACTCACGCAGCTCCTGTGGGGAGAGTGGCTCTCGGCGAGACGAAGCACCTCCAGGCGGAGAACCTCCAGGCGAAGAACCTCCAGGCGCAGCACCCTCAGGCAAAGCACCTCCATGCGGAGCACCCCCAGTCTCAGCACCCCCAGGCTCAGCACCCCCAGGCCCAGCACCCCCACGCTCAGCCCCCCCAGACTCAGTACCCCCAGGCTCAGCACCCCCTGGCTCAGCACCCCCAGGCTCAACACCCCCAGACTCCGCACCCCCAGGCTCAGCACCCCCAGGCTCAGCACCTCCAGTCCCAGCACCCCCAGGCTCAGTTCCCGCAGCAGCACCAGAGTCACCAGTGACCTCGACAGGCTCGATCCGCGTCTACCTGGGACACACCAGAAGGGGTAGGACTCTGAGGAGGGAGGGGGTCTACCGAGGGGGGACCTTGCACCAAGAAGAGCGGGGGCGGGGGGAGGGACGGAGTGCGGTAGGGGAAGAGGCGGTAGTAGGGTACCGACTCGTCGAACGTGACGTCCTGAGGACAGAACACGTCGAGTGGTGGGGTGGTAGAACTGCCACCCAGGGGCGTCGGGGGGGAACCCCAGGAAGACGCAGGGAGCAGCGCGAGGGGACAGCTTGTCCGCAGACAAGTCGCGGACAAACGCCCGAGATCCCCAGACCCGGAACGCCGACGCATCGCCAACCTTCCCCGTCCACAGCAGGGCTGGGGAGGTCTCCGGCCTGGAGACCCTGGGGTGGAGGTTGAACTGATGCGCCGCGTACCTGACCGCAAACGGCCACAGAAAATGGGGGGCAGTCGCATGCATCATAGACGTACGAGCGACGTCCATGACCATGCCAATGCGGCGCTCTGCAATCCCATTTTGCTGCGGTGAGTCCGGAAGCGTGAAGGTCTGGCGGATGCCTCGCGCACGACAGAAGGCACGCAGAAGGCCAGAGGAGAACTCTCCGCCTCTGTCCGAGTGCAGACGCAACACAGGAAAGTCCGAGCCAAAGCTCTGCCTGAGCTGGAGACGAGCTGCGCGGATCCAGTCGATCAGCACCTCAGTGACATCACCCTTGCTGCGCAAGGGGAAGACTGTGGTGTAACGCGAGTAGTCGTCAACCACCAACAGGAAGTAGCGCTCGTGACCGAGTCCACGGACGCGGGCAGGGCCCCACACGTCCATGTGAAGCGTCTGCAACGGAGCCTCTGTCGGAGGAAACTGGGAGGAGTGAGGGGCAGCACGCTGGCGCCCCTCGACACAGGGGACACAGGCAGGGCCAGGGCCCTGAGGAAGGGGAGGGAGGGACCGGGGGAGACCAGACACAAGAAGACGGGAGGCCATGCCTCTGAGCCGAAGCAGAGAGGGGTGGCCAAGGCGGTGGTGCCAGAGGAGAGTCTCGTGAGACAGACGGCGACACGAACAGGGGGCAGACTCAGGACCAGACCTGGACGCTGCAGCTAACACCTGACCAGACAAAGGGACTCTACCAGACTCAGCACCGGGAGGAGAAGCAGTGGTCAGTGTGTACAGGCTCGACCCTGGCTGACGTGTAAACGTAGCCAGGTGGCGACCTGTGCTAGCCTCTGTGCAGTGTGTCACCCGCTGACGAGCGGGAGTGAACTGGTGGACACCCACATCCTGTAGGTCAGCACCACTCACCAGGTTCGTAGAGAACGAGGGGAGGTAGAGACCAGTCAGGGTGCCAGAGGGAGCCGCCGGACATGGGAGGACTGTGGAGAAACGAGACAGGACAGGACCCTCAGAGGGGTCAGCCAGGGACACCGCAACCGGTCGACTAAGCGGCGTGAGAGTGGTGCGGTCCCGAAAGAAGGAGCGAGACGCCCCAGAGTCAAGGGTGAAGGTGTGAGAGGCCGAAGCCGACACAGTACCTGAGAGTGCAGACTCACTAGTACCTGGGAGCACAGACGCACTGGCACCTAGAGCAGCAGCCTCACTGGCACCTGACGCAGCAGTACCAATGCCCGGGTCGGGCGGGAAACACCTGTAACAGTCACCCTCATCACTAACAGTCACAGCATACATGGCAGCAAGGATAGCATCAAAGTCAAGATCAAAGATGGCTACACCAGCCCTAGAAAGCTCTCCCCAGCGGGGGATGTCAGAGGCCTCCGGAAACTGCTGGCGCCAAGCGTCGGTCAAGCGGGCAAAGCAGCGGCGGGCAGTCTGGGTGCCCCCACACTGCTCACCCGCGCGGTCGCCGGTGCGAAGGACGTAGGTGCAGGGACCGAACGCCCCACCACGCTGACGCTGCATGTACCACTCACGGAGCCGCTGAGGGGCGGGGACGTCGCGAGAGCGCTGCTGCTGCTGCTGGCGCTGACCACCCCCAGTGCTGCTCCGCTGGGACGAGCCACTCCGACCACCTCCACCACCGCCACCCCCGCCTCCGCCGCCACCGCCGCCACCGCCACCCTCGCCCCCGCCGCTCCCACCGCCACCTGCACCGCCACCTCCGCCGCCACCTCCGCCTCCACTGCCGCCACTAGTACCTCCACCCCCGCCACCACCTCCACCGCCACCCCCACTCCCCCCGCCTCCCCCACCTCCTCCGCTACCGCCCCCGCTAGCTCCACCCGCTCCCTTGCCCCCCTTGCCCCTGCCAGAGCGGCGCCTACCGCTGGGGGCAGACGCCGCACCGACCGACTCTAGACCAACGAGGTCGGCCGCAACAGCAGAGGCGACAGAGGGTAACAGGGGGGAAGGAGAACACCCCTCAAAGATGGGGGTGCGGGGGTCACCACGAGAGGCCCCTACAGCGACTATGCTCTTCTCGGCCGCTAGCAGGGACTTCTCGAGGAGGTCGACAGTGAGGGTGGTGGGACAGACAGAGAGAAACTGGTCCTTAATAGCACGAAGGGACTCAGGGAGACGGGTGACTAGAAAGTAGAGGGTGATGTACATGGGAGGGGGGTTTTCGGCGCAGAAGGCAGCAGGAAGCGCAGCTCGGTAGCGAGTGTCACTAGCGCGAAGGTGGGTAAAGAGGTCAGCGACTGTAGGAAAGGCAGCAAGGTCAGGGAAGAGGTACGGTAGCATGAGGCGGCTCAGCGTAGCAGAGGAAGGGGAGGAGTAGCGCGCAACTACAGCGTCGTACAAGGCCTGAGCGGTCTTGCACTGACTAAAGTGTGCGCGCTCGGAGGAAGGGAGGTGGCGACGCACAGCAAGACGTGCAGCAACATCGCGTGAGGCCCACTTGGAGCGCACAGTGGGGTCAGCATCAGCAGGAGGGGCAGGTACAGCGCCAGAGACAAAGTCAAAGAGAGAAACTTCATCTACCGTATCGCAAAGCAAGTACAGCTGCAGGTCGTCGACCCAGACCGCAAAGTCAATGGCGCGACCCTCAGCGTCAAAAGCCAGGACACTGGGGGTGGCCATGATAGCAGCTGAAAGTCTCACCGGACAGGAAGGATCGGATCGCTCAGCAGCACAGCAACACAGTAGCACACCAACTCCGCCGGCCCAGGAGCAGTAGCAGCTCCACAGGAGCAGGAGCTTGGCACCTCAGACGGCTCGGGCGGCTCGGGCGGCTCGGGCGGCTCGGGCGGCTCGGGCGGCTAGGGCGGCTCGGGCACGCAGCAGCACGGGCGGCTCGGGCGGCTCTTCTGCTCGTGCGGCTCGTGCGGCTCGGGTGACGCTGGGGCTCACGGGCGGCGCGGGCGTCGTGGCGGGCGGCTCACGGGCGGCTCGCGGGCGGCTCACGGGCGGCTGCACGGGCGGCTGGGGCGGCTCACGGGCGGCTCGTGGGGTTGCTGCACGGACGGCTGCATGGGCCGCTGCACGGGCGGTTGCACGGGCGGTGCACGGGCGGCTCACGGGCGGCTGCACGGGTGGCGCGTCGGGCGGCAGCACGGGCGGTTGCACGGGCGGCTGCACGGACGGCTGTACGGGCGGCTGCACGGGCGGCGCGTCGGGCTGCTGAGGGCGACGCACGGGCAGCCCACGGGCGGCTAGCGGGCGTCGGGCGGCGCGCAGGCGACGGGCGGCTAGTGGGCGCCGGGCGGCTAGCGGGCGTCGGGCGGCTAGCGGGCGTCGGGCGGCTAGCGGGCGTCGGGCGGCTGGCGCGTTGGGCGGCTAGCGCAAGGGCGGCTCTGGGTGGCGCACGGGCGGCTCTGGGCAGCGCGCGGGCGCTAGGGCGCTAGGGCGGGCAGCGGGTCGTGAGAGCGCTAGGGCGCGAGGGCGGGCAGCGCGCGGGCGCTAGGGCGCTAGGGCGCGAGGGCGGGCAGCGGGGCGCGGGCGCTAAGGCGGCGCTCGGGCTGCTAGGGCTGGCGGCGCGCTAAGGCGGCGCTCGGGCCGTAGGGCGGATCGAAAAAAAAAGTAAGAGCAAGGGCCCGGAGCGCGCTCCGGGCAGAAAAAAAGTTCGATGTGGTGGGCCCTAAGCACAGTTCCCACGGGGGAACCTGCTCGATACCATGATAAAGTTAGAACGAGAATGAAATGACTATGAACGAAGTGAGTACAAATAGGAAACCCTAGTTGGGTTGTACCCCCTATGGGATACCCCACTATAGCCTACACAAATAAGTAAGCTATAATATTCTGACAACGTGACCCCTCAGTAGCAGTCGGAGATCAGGTGCTTCTCGACACACGCAACTTAGACATATACCATCTTTCGTCCAAACTCCGGCCTCGCTTTTGTGGTCCTTTCTTATTGAATCCATGGTGACACCAGTTACATTCCGCTTGCGCTTACCGGCTACTGTGGAAGCTTCACAACGCTTTCCACGTTCAACTATGAAAGCTTTACAAGGACCCCTACCACCACATGTTCTCATACGAAATGGACAGAGTACGAGGCGGAACATGTCCTCGCTCATTGATGCAGACACGACAACATGCTTGAGTTCCTGATATGCTGGAAAGGATTTGTCCCATCGGAGGACAGTTACGTTGCAGAAGCTGATATGGGCAATGTCAGAATGTGATATTTGTCTAGCCTGCAGTGGGGTACTCTATAGCAAGTATAGCCCAAATTAGGGTTTCCTATATGTACTCAACTGCCTGCTAGTGCAAACCCTCCTTCCTGTTCTAACTTTCTAGCTGCTATTCTGACATGCTATCAGAGCAGGTCGACCCTCCCTGGTCGATCCTGTGGATGGGCCCACCTAATGCTTCCGCTGCTGTCCTGCCTATCGTGCGCCCCGGGAGCGTGGCGTTTTCTGCCTGCCGCGCGCCCGGTGCACGTGGAGTTTTCTCTTCCCGCCGCGCGCCCCGAGCGCACAGGCGGTTTCTGCCCGCCACGCGCTCGGGGCACGTGGCGGTTTCCTGCCCGCCGCGCGCCCCGGGCGCGTGCGGCGGTTTCATCGCCCGACGCGGTGCCCCAGGGGCACGCGTGCTGTCCCCTCCTATCGCCCGCCGCGGCATCCCGAGGGCCTGCGCGCCGCCCCCCCTCCCATCGCCCGTCGAAGCGCCCCGGGGGCCCGCGCGCTGTCCCCTCCCGTCGCCTGCTGCGGCGTCCCGGGGGGCCGCGCGCCGCCCCCCCTCCCGTCGCCCGTCGAAGCGCCCCGGGGGCCCGCGCGCCGCCCTACCCGTCGCCCGCCGCAGCGCCCTGGGGGCCCGCGCATCGCCCCCCCCCCCCCCCCCCCCCCGTCGCCCGTCGCGGCGCCCTGGGGGCCTGCGCGCCGCCCTATCCGACGCTTGTCGCAGCGCCCCAGGGACCCGCGCGCTGCCCCACTTCCGCTCGCACTCCGCCCCAGCAGCTGCCCGTGTTTCTGCCCCGCGCCGCCTGCGTTTGGGGTGTGGGGTTGGCGGGTATGGGGGTGGTGGGTGTGTGAGCCGTTCCATGCTCCTCCTCCTCCTCCGTCTCCCACTGCTGCAGCTGCCGCTGAGGGGGGTGGGTGTGTGGGAGCCGAAGGAGTCGCGCTACGGGGGTGACACGGGATTGGAGCTAGGGGTGCAGGAGGGGGTGTGTGAAAGGGGGGTGGGACAGTTTGGGAAGGTTGAGCGGAGGCAGCCGTCGTGTCGTCAGCAGTGCCAGTGAAGTCATAGTTGCTACCGTGGATCAGGAAAAGGGAGTGTACAAGGATGACACTCATGAGCAGGAGAAACCCAAGGCCGTGGTGGAGCTCAAGGATGAAGCTGTGAAGGAGAAAACAATGGTACTGAATGTGGCAAGCATTGCAGCTGATGAAACTGGGGTGATGGGAGAACCTGAGGTGAAGCGGAGCTTGGAGGAAGCGGATACAACCTTAGGTGGCAATGTTACTACCTTTGTGAAGCTGCAAGTAGCTGATGCCGTGGGAGCTAAAAGTGTGGGGGAGGATAAGACAGCCTTCCCTAAAACGGGAGTGGGGATCGGCAATGTTGCAGAGCCAGTCGACTATAAGAAGGAGGTTAAGGGAGTCGAATAGCCGTCAGGTTGAGGGGGAGTTTGTTGGGTGCAAAATTTATTTTGCACGTCAACCTGTCGCCTATTCGTCGAGCAAGGTGAAATGTGAAGGTTTTGTTTTAAGGTAATTTCTGTTTTGTGGCATGCGCATTTGTGTGTTTTTCATTTTGGCGCTTACGGTTCTGAGTTGTGTGCATTTTAGTGTGAGGTTGCATTCATGTGTTTTCATGGTTGTTCGTGTGAATTTCGTGTTGTTCGTGTTACGCCATGAATGTGCGTGAAGTTCTGGGTGTTCTGAAGGTTCATGGTCCTTCGCGTGTTCATGAATGTTTGCGTGGTGTTCGTGCGAGCGCTCATGTTCGTTCATGTCCTTTCATGTTTGCTCATGACCGTTTATGTTTCGGTCATGTTTGTTCATGTTTTCTTTCGTGATGTTTCATGAGAGTTAATGTGAGTGGCGAGTGCTTTTGCTGCTGAGATTTTTATCGCTCTGTTCAAGGTAAAAGTGCGCGAGAATCTGGACCGCGCGTGTGGGTCCATATCTCGCTTGTGGGTCCTGAGGGCACACGCGTGTGGATTATACTGCTGCGCGCGTGGCCAGGCCCATGATCGCATGGGACAGCGCACGTTTGCGTGCTGTACAGCACGACCAAAATATCGGCCATGCATGATTGCGCACCTGAGGGGTGCGCGTGTGTTTCGAGGGGTGCTCAAGATTGACTCGAGATTTCAGTTATGTAACTGAATCTCGAGCCTCGTCTTTTGTGACTTGGCGCAAGGACATTTCACTAGAAGTTTTGCATTTAAAGGTGACTGTTCTGGTACAGGTACGAAACGGTGAAAAACCGTTTTACAGCTGTACAGTTTCAGGAAAACGGTAATTCCACACGAGGGAACATGATTCTACACTGTGTGTTCATGATCCTTCGTGAGCGGAGTCAGCAGGAGGATTTGGCAGACATGAAACTTGAAGACAGTTATTCTACAGAGGCAAGCCAAGCCAAATTCCGCAGCAGTTGAAAAACTGTTTTTCCTTTGCACATCTGGCGAAGTCCTGAAGTCAAGTGAAACAAGTGCTTTGTGTTTCCTTTGTGTGTGCGTAGGCTTGGATATTAAATGTGTGCTTGTGTGAATTTGTAATCAATCCTTTGTGAATGAAAATTGCTCTATCATCGTATTGACGTGAAGAGCTACTTCTGCATACGAGCCAATTCGTCGTCAACGCTGCGCAAACGAGTTTGGGAGCATTCTATTGCACATGATTGTGATTACACTTAGTGCGTCCCTCATCAAACACGGACCCTTGGTTAGAGGCTGGCTTTGTCAGGCACCCGAGGACCCTTGGAGGTGACCCCGTGGGGATTAACTAGTGTGTATTAAAGGCGTGCTTTGAGCTTCTAGATCCCAATAGTGCTCAACACCGCGCGCCTCGGCCGCGCGCGGCAGTTTTGTCGCCCGTCACGGCACCCCAGGGGCCCGCGCACTGTCCCCTCTCGTCGCCCATCGCAGCGTCCCGGGGGCCCGCACGCCCCCCCCTTCCGTCACCCGTCGCGGCATGCTGGGGGCCCGCGCGCTGTCCCCTCCTGTCGCCCGTTGCGGCGTCCCAGGGGCCCGCGTGCCGCCCCTTCCCGTCGCCCGTCGCGGCGCCCCGGGGGCCCGCGCGCCGCCCTGCCCGTCGCCCGTTGCGGCGCCCTGGGGGCCCGCGCCTCGGCCCCCTCCCGTCGCCCGTCGCGGCGCCCTGGGGGCCCGCGCGCCGCCCTGCCATCGCCCGTCGCAGCGCCCCAGCTGCTACCCGCGTATCTGCCCCGCGCCGCACGCGCACCGCCTGCGTTGGGGGTATGGGGGTGGCGGGTGTGTGAGCCGTCCCCTGCTCCTCCTCCTCCTCCGTCTCCCACTGCTGCAGCTACCGCTGAGGGGGGTGGGTGTGTGGGAGCTGAGGGAGTGGTGCTAGGGGGGTGTCATGGTAGTGGAGCCAGGGGTGCAGCAAGGGGTGTGTGAAAGGGGTGTGGGGCAGTTGGGGGAGGTTGAGCGGAGGTAGCCGTCGTGATGTCAGCAGCGCCAGTAGTCCGGGGCCCTTGCTCCGGTAGCCCAGCGAGCCTGCTGCGCCAGTCGCCCGTAGGTCCGTTGCTCCTGCCGCTCGTCTTAGTCGCGGAGCCAGTTACTGCTGTAGTCCGGGGCCCTTGCTCCGGTAGCCACCGTGTGCGCCGCTCCTGTCGCCCGTGCGTCTGCGACTTCACCCGTCGCCTCCTATGTCCAATCCTCTCATAGTCCATCCTTCTCCTCACTTGCCCTCTGTGACTGCCTCTAGCTTTGCTTGTGCTTGTGAACTTCTTATGCGACTACTTGCTGTGCTGATCATACCCCACTTTGCTTATGGGGGTGTGTCAGAATGCTATAATTGTCTAGTCTGCAGTGGGGTACTCTATAGTGAGTATAACCCAAATTAGGGTTTGCTATATATGTCTTATCTGCTGCTAGTGCAACCCCCCCCTTTCCTGTTTCTAACTTTCTGCTAGCATTCCTGCTCGTTGGATTCTGACAGAAAGCCATTAGAATTAGTATACCAGAGAAATTGAGGAACCAACTCCGGAGCATTAAAAAGGGTCGAGCGTTGCGATGAGTTAATATTCTCTCCCAGCAGCATGATGTGAATGCTCCACATTCCCCACAGGTGAATCCGACATAGCTTCAAAGGCTTAGGGGAAGGTTCCAGGCTCATGAGAAGTTGTACAGGCCTCGGAAAAATCCATGTACCCCCCAGGTGAAGTTGGAAGTAGAAAGTGCATCTCCTGTGAAAATAAGGTGTAGAAGAAGGCGCCATAGCTAGGAAAGCCCTAGCTAGGCAAGAAACAGTTTAGGCAAAGAGGAGGATTGCACTAGCAAGAATGAGGATACAAATAGCAAACCCTAGAAGGGTTGTACTCGCTTTAGAGCACCCCACTACAGGCTAGAGCATAACATTCTGACACACCCCCATAGCCAAAGTGGGGTGTAATCAGCAGAGCAAGCAAAGCAGAACAAGCTCAGGGTGGATCACAATGTCACCACACATTCTAAGCACAATTCAAGAAGCAATAGTTTAAAGTTCACAATTATGAGCAAAGCTAGTGGTAGTCACAACGGGCAAGTGAGGAGGAGGAGGGACAGTGAGAGGAGAGGAGATAGGAGGTGACGGCTGAAGCTGCAGACACACGGGCAACAGGAGGCACACTGGCACAGCGGCTACCGAAACAGCGCTTCCGGACTACTGGAGTAACTGGCCCCGCGGCTAAAAGTAGCGGCAGACGAGCAACGGACCCACGGGCAACTGGCACAGGTGGCTACGACTGGGCTACCGGAGCAACTCCCCGGACTACAGGTGCTGCTGGCGACACGACGGCAACCTCCGTTCAACCTCCCCCAAACAGTACCACCTCTCTTGACACACACCCCCTGCTTCACCCCTAGCTCCACTCCCCCTTCACCCCCCCTTAGTACCACTCCGACGGCTCCAACAGGTCCACCCCCCCTCAGCGGCAGCTGCAGCACAGGGAGATGGAGGAGGAGGAGGAGCAGAGGAACAGCACACAGAAGCTGCACCCCCATACCCCCCACCCCCAAACCCTAATCTAGGAGAACGGGCAGAAGGAGGGGTGGGGCGCCTTCAGAAGCACGGGGGACAGCGGGGAGGACAGGGGCAGCGAAGAACGGGCCGCCCACGGGCCTGGCACAGCCTCCCGAACCGCGTGCAGGCGGCCCGAGCCGCCCGCGGGCCTGGCGCAGCCCATACGGGCCGCGCGCGGGCCTGGCGCAGCCCGTACGGGCCGCGCGCCGGCTGTACGGGCCGCGCGCAGGCCACGACGGGCGACGGGGGGCGACGCGCGGGTCCCCGTCGCCCGTCGCAGCGCCTCCCGGGAGCAACGCGCGGTGTGACGGGGCAGAAACCCGCCGCGCGCCTCGGGGCGCACGGCGGGCAGAGAACCGCCGCGCGCCTCGAGGCGCACGGCGGGCAGAAAACCGGCGCATGCTCCGAGCGCGCGGCGGGATGAAAACCCTAATCTCGATGCCGCGCACCACGGGGCGCGCGGCGGACAGGGAGTAGCAGTAGCAGCGGAAGCAGTGAAGTGGGGCCCACAGGCCAGGAGCATATAGCTCTGATTCCATGTGAAAATAAGGTGTAGAAGAAGGCGCCATAGCTAGGAAAGCCCTAGCTAGGCAAGAAACAGTTTAGGCAAAGAGGAGGATTGCACTAGCAAGAATGAGGATACAAATAGCAAACCCTAGAAGGGTTGTACTCGCTATAGAGCACCCCACTACAGGCTAGAGCATAACATTCTGACATCTCCGGGTGTAGGGAATAGGAATTATTACTATTATGTACCCTATGACCCTATTTTTTAGACCATCTTTGGCTACTCGGGACGGTAGCAGCCGCTACTCTTCGAGGTGCTCTGCAAAGGATGACACCTCCTGGCAATGGTGGATAGTTGAGCGTCGCACTTGGTGTGCGACCGTGGGACGTTCGAAAAAAATCGGGAGTCCTCAAAGGAGACTCAGTTCACAGCAACGATGGTGGACGGTAGCAAGCTACCCATCTATGACGAGTCAACACAGCAACTACAAATAGGCGCACTGAGGTGGAAGCCGACGCTACCGCTCATGAATATTAAGGGATTATATTTCATCTTGGGGCAAGATTTCCTGAAGCGGCTCAACCTCGAGATTGATTGGGTTAACTCGAAAGCCTGCTTCTACAATGGTGGGAAGCATGTGGAGCTGCGAAGCTGGACGGATACAGGGGATATTCATATTGCGACACTTGCACAGTTTGACCAAACGGTGAACGAGAGTAACACGGGTTACCTTGCGCTAGTAATGGCAGCAGAGGAGGAGAAGCTGAACTCAAAGCCACCTGCAGCAGTACAAAAGGTGTTAGCGGAGTAGAAGGACAATATGCTGGACAATCTACCTGCCTCTAGCACGAAACCATGAACACGTGGAAGAGCTAGATGTAAAACCATTCTCCCGTGCACCATACCGCCTCAGCCCAATGGAACTAGCAGACATGAAGAAGGAGATAGAATACGTGCTGGACAAAAAACTGATCTGACCATCCACATCTCCCAAAGGTGCACCGTTTCTCTTCACTCCAAAGCCGGACGGTAGTTTACGGATGTGCATTGTCTACCGAGCACTGAACAAACAGATAGTAAATAATTGATACCCCATACCTCGCATCGATGACCTTATGGATCAACTTCCTGGTGCAACAGTATTTTCGAAGCTGGACCTACGGTTGAGTTACTGGCATATAGTAATGGCAGACAACTCAATTCACAAGAGGGCATTTTGTATTAGATACGGTTGCTTTGAATACTTCATTTTGCCGTTCCGACTCTGCAACGCACCAGCAGCTTTTCAGGCAGATTTAAACCATATCCTTTGGCCCCTGCTAGACAAGTGTGTAGTAGTGCACCTGGATGACATTCTTATTTACCCCAAAAATATGAAGGAGCACGTGGAGCATGAAAGACTTCGAGATACTACGGAAGAACCAGCTCTACGTAAGATGTCAAATAGCGACTTTTTCATGAAGAAGGTGCAGTTTCACGCGCACATGGTGAGAGTCAAGGATGTACACGTAAATCCCTCGAAGATCGAAACCGTCAAGAAGTGCAGAGTACCAAAGAATGTGAAGGAGTTGCAGCGGTTCCTCTCGTTTGCCAACTACTACAATAGATTCGTGTCGTAGTATGGTAAGATATCAGTGCCACTTGTGAAAGAAGTAATGTGAGAATGAAAGGAGAAACAAGCAAGATATAAGAAACATAACCCTAACCATATGAAACATAAAGTACACCTAGACTAACACATATAAGCTACAACATAGCTTGGCACCACTGACGATACCATAAATGATATGCCCTATAAATGGGATACTCCTTAACAGCAAGCCATGGAACAGCAACAGACAGCACTAACATCTGCCCCAGTACTCATCCTACTGGATCTAGAAAAAGACTTCATGGTGGAAGCTGACGCTAGTGACTAGGCAGCCAGAGCAGTCTTGATGTAGGATCATAGACGGTTTGCAACCCATCGCATACCTCAATAAGAAGCTACACAGACCATAATCGAATCACCCAATCCATGATAAGGAAGCCTTAGCGATAGTCACAGCCTTCAAGGCATGGAGGTGTTACCTGGAAAGAGCCAAGATCACAGTATACACTGACCACTACAGTCTCAAATACCTAAAGTCGCAGCCAACGCTCTCACGATGACATGTATAGTGGATTGACTTCCTTGAAATCCACTTCAATCCAGGGTTACACAATGAGGCAGACGTATTGAGCCGCCCCAGGCATGTAGTAGGCATCCAGATCGATGGGAGAAACCCTATGTTCACAGGTCTGTTCTAGCATGGGTACTCCATGGACGCAAAAGTCACAGCAGCAGAGAAGCATAAAATGTTACAGTGGGAGAAAGACTTAGCAGTAAGGAAAGGTTCGGGAAAGATTTGGGTACCGCACTATGCCCGAATTTGACAGATCCTACTGACGGAGTTCCATGACGTAGCATATGTGGGCCATTTCGGGAATAACAAGACGTTAGCGAGAATAGCAAATATTATCACTCGCCTGATGGCAGCAAATGTGCAGCAGTTATGCAACTTATGCGACACATACCACCGAAAAAAAGTATCAAGTAGAAAAAATGCAAGGATTACTTCAGCCTCTACCCGTACCAGAATAGAAATGACTTTATTACTGGGCTTCCCTCAACCTCATGAGGGCATGATGCTATACTCATTATGATCGACAAGTTCTCTAAACTGGGACACTTAATCCCAACCAACGCCACGGCTACATATGAAGCAACTGCTCTCCTCTTCTTCGACCGCATCGTCACCATCCACGGCATCCCTGCTACACTCATCTCGGATAGGGACCCAAAATACACAAGTAGTTTATGGAGGGAACTCATGGATTTGTTGGGGACAAAGCTTGTAATGTCTTCAGCATATTACCCCCAGACAGACACATAGACACATTGAGCAACTCAATCAGGTGGTTGAACATTTACTGCGTACTGCACGCAAGGATGATATTAGCCACACAGACCTACAGTTACCGACACTTCACTTCGCATCACAACAATGCATCACATGCGGCCATGGGGAAATCTCATTCCTTTCTGTGCTACGGGCATGAACCAATCACACCACAGCAGCCAACCACACTGGCACACGTCCAAGCCGCACGTGACTTCATCACCACCATGCAGCAGTTATGAGAGAAAACTCAGTGACGTCTCACGACGCTGCAGAATTCCCAGAAGCAGTATGCGGATCGACAACGACATGGTCACTCAGTAGCAGTCCGAAATCAGGTTCTTTAGGACACACGTAACTTGTACTTGTCTCATCTACAGTCCAAGCTCCGATCTCGCTTCTGCGGTCCCTTTAGCATTGAGACAAGGGTTGACACCAATTACATTCCGTTTGCGCTTACCCACCACTTGGAGGCTTCACAACGCTTTCCAAGTGCAGCTACTGAAGCCCTACAAGGACCCCAACCAACAGTTTCACGGATGATAGCTACTTCTACCGCCAGCTGTTCTAGTACAGAACGAACCAGAGTATGAGGTAAAATGTGTCATCGCTCATCAACGCAGATGCGGCAACAAGCTCAAATTCCTGATCCACTTAAAGGGATATAATCCATCGGAAGACAGTTGGGTTGCAGAATTTGATATGGGCAACGCACGCCGTGCTCTCAAGGGTTATCTTGTCAAGCAGGATGTTTTTCAAGCCACCCAGCTTTGAGGGGGGGCGTGTGATATTACAGCGGCTACGCTTACCCATATTTACATCACCTTACATTATCTTGCTTATTTCTATTTTCTTGTGCTTGTTTTCTGACCAGAACGCCAGTCGCTCCTGCCCGAGGCGCGCCTTGTAGGCCGCCCTTCTGTCGAGCTCTCTTAGAGGCCCCTCTCACAGCCCCTCGCGCCACCCTTTGCGACCTCGTCGCCGCCCCTAGCGGCCTCGTCGCCGCCCCTACGCGGCCCCGTCGCCGCCCCTACACAGGCCCCGTCGCCGCACCTAGCGGCCCCGTCGCCGCTCCCCTCCCAACGCGGCCCCGTCACCGCCCCTACGCGGCCCCGTCACCGCCCCTACACGGCCCTGTCGCCGCCCCTACGTGGCCCCGTCGCCGCTCCCCTCCCTACGCGGCCCCGTCGCCGCCCCTAGCGGCCCCGTCGCCTCCTCCCTCCCTACGCGGCTCCGTCGCCGCCCCTACGCGGCCTTGTCGCCGCCCCTATGCGGCCCCGTCGCCGCCCCTACGCGGCCCCGTCGCCGCCCCTAGCGGCCCCGTCGCCGCTCCCCTCCCTACGCGGCCCCGTCGCCGCCCCTAGCGGCCCCGTCGCCGCCCCTAGCGGCCCCGTCGCCGCCTCCCTCCCTACGCGGCCCCGTCGCCGCCCCTACGCGGCCTCGTCGCCGCCCCTATGCGGCCCCGTCGCCGCCCCTACGCGGCCCCGTCGCCGCCACTAGCGGCCCCGTCGCCGCCCCTAGCGGCCCCGTCGCCGCTCCCCTCCCTACGCGGCCCCGTCGCCGCCCCTAGCGGCCCCGTCGCCGCCCCTACCCGACCCCGTCGCCGCCCCTAGCGAGCAGCCGAGCCGCCGAGCCGCCCAGCAGCCGAGCCGCCGAGCCGCCCAGCAGCCGAGTCGCCCAGTAGCCGAGCCGCCCCTGGAGCAGCCGCCACTGCAGCAGCCGCCCCTGCAGCAGCCGCCCCTGGAGCAGCCACCCCTGCAGCAGCCGCCCGTGGAGCACCCGCCCCTGCAGCAGCCGCCCCTGGAGCAGCCGCCCCTAGAGCAGCCACCCCTACAACTGCCGCCCCTAGAGCAGCCACCCGTGCAGCTGCCGCGGAGCTCTCGCCCTATAGTGGTAGCGGCCTCGCCGTTGCCGCCGTCGTACGCCTGCCCTTCTCGCCACTGGTGAGCACTGCCCAGCTCGTCCTGCTGTTACTGCTGCTCTTGCTGCTACAACTCTTTCTACTGCTACTGCTGCTCCTGGCATGGCCAGATGCAGCTCCAGCGTCGCCCGCGTGAGTCCCTCACCCCCCAACACCTTCGTGAGTGGTACGCTAGTTGGGGTTGTCGGGGTGGCCGTAGTGCGGGTCGTCCTGGAGTGAGTAGTTCCGCAGCTGCTTGTAGTGGCCAGATGCAGCTCCAGCGTCGCCCGCGTGAGTCCCTCACCCCCCAACAGCTTAGTGAGTGGTACGCTAGTTCGGGTTGTCGGGGTGGCCGTAGAGGGAGTCGTCCTGGAGTGAGTAGTTCCGCAGCTGTTTGTAGTGGCCAGATGCAGCTCCAGCGTCGCCCGCGTGAGTCCCTCACCCCCCAACAGCTTCGTGAGTGGTACGCTAGTTCGGGTTGTCGGGGTGGCCGTAGTGGGAGTCGTCCTGGAGTGAGTAGTTCCGCAGCTGCTTGTAGTGGCCAGATGCAGCTCCAGCGTCGCTCGCATGAGTCCCTCACCCCCCAACAGCTTCGTGAGTGGTACGCTCAGAGTAGAGGGTCGCTGAGTGGTGCTCGGTGTCAGTACGTTACTAGCTCGGGTGTCCGGACTGGTCAGCCTTGCGGGACGCGTGGTCACACAGAGTCCCGCTGCTTCGCCCGTCTGAACGACACTTGGCGTACAGAGTTTAGCGACGACGCTGAGCTCCCCGACTGGGTGGAGCTGCTTAGGCAGAGGGTAGATATCTTTGCTCTTGACTATGATGCTATTCTTACTGCAATGTATGCATTGTCTACTAGTGCCGAGGGAGCCTGTCACCTGTGTGTGCCGCCTGACCCCGGTATCCAGTCTGCTGCTCCAGGTGCCGGTGAGGCTGCCGCTCTAGGTGCTAGTGCGTCTGCTGCCCCATGTGCTGGTGAGTCTGCTCTCTCAGGTACCACGTCGGCTCAGGCCTTACACACCTTCACTCTTGACTCAGGTGCTTCCCGCTCCTTCTTTCGAGACCGCACCACGCTTACGCCGCTCAGTCGGCCGGTTGCGGTCTCCCTGGCGGACCCCTCTGGGGGTCCTGTCCTTGCTCGCTTCTCCACTGTCTTACCGTGCCCGGCAGCCCCCTCTGGCACCCTGACAGGTCTCTACCTCCCCTCGTTCTCTACGAACTTGGTGAGTGGAGCTGATCTACAGGATCGGGGGGTTGACCAGTTCACTCCTGCGAGTCAGCGGGTGACCCACTGTACGTGTGCTCGGACGGGCCGACACTTGGCCACGTTTACCCGTCGGCCGAGGTCAAGCCTGTACACACTGACTACTGAGTCTCCTCAGGCTGCTGAGTCTGGTCAGGTAGCTGCGTCGAGTCAGGTGTTTGCTGTGGCGTCCAGGTCTGGTCCTGCGTCTGCGCCCTGCTCGTGTCGTCTCTTGTCCCACCAGACTCTCCTTTGGCACCACCGCCTTGGTCACCCCTCCCTGCCTCGTCTCCGAGGCATGGCCTCACATGTCCTTGTCTCTGGTCTCCCTCGGTCCCTACCTCCCCTACCTCCGGGGCCTGCCCCTACTTGCATCCCCTGCGTCGAGGGGCGACAACGCGCCGCCCCTCACTCCTCCGAGTTTCCTCCGACAGAGGCTCCGCTGTAGACTCTTCACATGGACGTGTGGGGCCCCGCCCGCGTCCGTGGCCAGGGTCACGAGCGTTACTTCCTGTTGGTGGTTGACGACTACTTGTCTTACACCACGGTCTTCCCCTTGTGCAGCAAGGGTGACGTCACAGAGGTGTTGATCGGCTGGATCCGCGCAGCTCGTCTCCAGCTCAGAGAGAGTTTCGACTCGGACTTTCCTGTTTTGCGTCTGCACTCTGACAGAGGTGGGGAGTTTTCCTCTGCCCGTCTGGGAGCCTTCTGTTGTGCACAGGGCATCCGCCAGACCTTCACGCTTCCGGCCTCTCCACAGTAAAATGGGATTGCTGAGCGCCGCATTGGCATGGTCATGAACGTCGCTCATACGTCCATGATCCATGCGGCTGCCACCCATTTTTTGTGGTCGTTTGCAGTTCAGTACGCAGCGCATCAGCTCAACCTTCAGCCCCGGGTCTCCTTGCCAGAGACCTCCACCACCTTGCGGTGGATGGAGAAGGTTGGAGATGCGTCTGCATTTCGGGTCTGGGGATCTCGAGCGTTTGTCCGCGACTTGTCTGCGGACAAGCTGTCCCCCCGTGCTGTTCCCTGCGTCTTCCTTGGCTTCCCCCCTGACGCGCCTGGGTGGCAGTTTTACCACCCCACCTCGCACCGTGTTCTGTCCTCCCAGGACGTCACCTTTGACGAGTCGGTGCCTTACTATCGTCTCTTCCCCTACCACACTGCGCCCCTCCCCCCGTCGCCGCTCTTCCTTGCGCCAGGTCCTCCCCCGGTAGACCCCCTCCCCCCTCAGGGTCCTGCCCCGTCAGGTGTGTCCCAGGAAGACGCAGTCGAGCCTGTCGAGGTAGCTGTTGACTCTGGTACTGCTAGAGGTGCTGAGCCTGCGGGTGCCGGGTCTGGAGGTGCTGAGCCTGAGGGTGCGGAGCCTGGGGGTGCTGAGTCTGGGGATGCTGAGCTTGGGGGTGGTGAGTCTGGGGGTGCTGTGCCTGGGTGTACTGAGCCTGGGGGTGCGGAGCCTGGGGGTGCTGAGTCTTCTCGTGTGGCCTCTCGCGGTGCTTCGTCGAGGCGGGAGCTACTCTCTCCGCAGGAGCTGCGCGAGTGGTTTGCCTGGCGCTGGAGCCGTGCTGCTGGAGCTGGATGTACTACTGTTGCTGCTGGTACCGGATGTACTCGTACTGGCGGGACTGGAGCTTCTGGGATTGGGGGTGCTGCTGGGGCTACTGGAGTTGGTCCTGCTGGAGGTACTGCTGGAGCTGCTGGCGGTACTGGAGCTGCTGGTCCTGCTGGAGTTGGTGCTCCTGGAGTTGGAGCTGCTGGGGGTGTTGGCGCTGGTGGTTCTGCTGGCGCTGGTGCGTCTGAGGGTGCTAGAGTTGGCGCTGTTGGAGCTGGAGGTGCTGCTGTTGGGGGTACTGGTGCTGTCCTTGCTGGTTCTGGAGGCGCTGCGCGGCCGAGGCCGTACTTCGTTCCGCTCCTTGAGCAGGTTCTTGGTCTCCCGCCCTCTACTGGTCCTGCTCCTCCCTTAGAGTGTCCACAGCCTGTCCAGTAGCTGTCACAGTTACAGCCCGCCTCCCCCGTGCCTGCTCCTTCTCCCTACACTGGTCCTATTGGAGGTCTTGCTGAGCGTTGTGAGCCTGCGTCTCGTCCTGCGTCGCCTGATTGTACTGCTCGCACTAGTCGTCGTGCTCCGCGTCCGCGTCCTCTTGCGGTCCCAGGCATACACAAGATGGCACTGCGTCCTTCCACTGCTCGTCTACGTGTCCCGTTGCCGTCTCCTTTAGAGTCCTCTCTTCCTGTCCTTGCTGACCCGGAGTCTGACTCTCTTCGTGCTGCCAGTTCTACTGTCACGCGTCTCCTGGCTATTGTTGTCATTGACCCTTCCTTTGAGTCCACTGCTGCGTCTGCCTTGGTTGCTGAGCTTGTCGACTTTGCTGCTCGCTGTCGTCTAGACTACGCCACTAGTCTTGTTGCTTAGTCTGAGTCTGTCTGTCCTCCGTCCGTCGGGGGTGAGTGTGCTCTTAGCACGGATGTCCTTGAGGACAGGCAGGAGGAGTTCCTGTGTTTTGCTGCTGCTTTGCCTCATCTCGTGTCCATGCTGATTGCCCGTGAGGGAGACCCGGATGCACCAGACATCCCGACTCCTCGATCGTACGCTGAGGCGATCGAGGGTCCCTACTCCTCACAGTGGCAGTCAGCCATGGACGCAGAGATGGCTTCCTAGAAGTCCATAGGCACCTACGTCGACGAGGTTCCCCCACCTGGGGCGAACATCGTCAGTGGCATGTGGATTTTCAGGGTGAAGCGGCCGCCGGGTTCTCCGCCTGTCTTCAAGGCGCGTTACGTGGCTCGAGGCTTCAGTCAGCGGCAGGGAGTTGACTACTTCAAACCTTCTCTCCCACCCGGAAGATGACCACTCTTCGGGTGCTGCTGCACATAGCCGCTCAGCGCGACTACGAGCTCCACTCTCTTGACTTCAGCACAGCTTTCCTGCAGGGCAGCCTGCACGAGAAGATCTGGTTTCGCCGCCCACTTGGCTTCACTGGGTCGTTTCCTGCAGGTACCCAGTGGAGCCTCCGGCGGCCAGTCTACGGTCTCCGCCAGGCGCCACGTGAGTGGCACGATACATTGAGGAATACACTTGCGGCTCTTGGGTTTGCTCCTTCTAGAGCCGACCCGTCGCTGTTTCTGCGCACCGACACCTCTTTGCCGCCGTTCTACATCCTCGTGTACGTTGACGACTTGGTCTTTGCCACTGCTGACACTGCTGGACTCGCCCACGTGAATTCCGAGCTGCAGAAGAGACACACGTGCACAGACCTGGGTGAACTGCGCAGCTACCTTGGCTTGCAGATCACCCGGGACAGAGCACAGTGCACCATTACCCTGACTCAGTCACACATGATGCAGCAGGTCCTTCAGCACTTCGACTTCACGTACTCCTCGCCTCAGGCCACTCCTCTGTCTACTCGCCACTCGCTCTCAGCTCTGCCTTCGGATGAGTCCGTAGAGCCGAGTGGCTCGTACCCAGAGCTTGTTGGCTGCCTCATGTACCTGATGACCTGCACATGACCTAACCTTGCATACCCTCTTAGCATCTTGGCACGCTATGTTGCTCCTGGGAGACACTGACCAGAGCACATGGCTGCAGCGAAGAGGGTGTTGTGCTACTTGTGCAGTACATCGGGCATGGGGCTAGTGCTTGGAGGGCGACGTCGAGTGGTCCTCACAGGTCACGCAGACGCTTCTTGGGCTGACGACCAGGCTACGCAGCGGTCGTCACAGGGTTACACCTTCAGCCTTGGCTCCGGCTCTGTTTCGTGGCGGTCTACCCGCTCGTCTTCTGTTCTCGGCTCCAGTTGTGAGGCTGAGATCTACGCGGGGGCCATGGCTGCACAGGAGCTACGCTGGCTCACCTACCTGTTGATTGACCTAGGAGAGCCGCCTCGTTCTCCTCCAGTTCTGTACATAGACAACAAGGCCAAGCTGGCCTTGTGTCGGGAGCACAGACTGGAGCACAGACTGGAGCACAGACTGGAGCACAGAATGAAGCACATTGCTCTTTGTTACTTCCTTCCTCGTGAGCTGCAGCAGCGTGGTCAGCTGCGCCTTGCTTACGTGGCCTCTGAGGCCAACACTGCTGATATCTTTACCAAGGCACTTCCGCCTGGTGATCATCAATGCTTCTGTACTATGCTAGGTCTTGTGCCTACTTGGCCTCACTTGCTCACTTCTTGACCTTGCTTGTACTGTGATATTTCTATACATGCACTTGCCTGTTTTCCTTTATATATAATCTTGCATGTGAACTGGCTTTGTGGCCTTGCTCTTGTGCTCGGATTGTGTGGTGACGTTGTGATCCACCCTGAGCTTGCTTTGCTTTGCTTGACTGGTCTTGTGACCTCTTGTTCTCCGCCACTTTGCCTATGGGGGTGTGTCAAACTTATATCATATAGCTTGTCTAGGCTATAGTGGGGTAGACACTATGGGGTACAGTTTCCTAGGGTTTCCTACTTGTACCCAACCTTGTGCTGGTTCATTCATTCCTCATTTCTTAACATGTTTTCCTGGTTTCGATGCTTTACAAAAGCTACTATACAAATAGGCACCGAATTAGGTTACATGGACTGTGTTCTGTTTCATTTCTATTATCAATGCATGACTTTGCGAAACGCGTGATTCCACCGAATTAATTCTACCGAATTCAGGAAGGTCACATTCCGGACGCTTCACAATCCTCGGAACCTTTTCGTAACACCTAGTTACCTTGCCTTGTATCGTGCCAATATGTAGCCTCGTGTTGTACCTAGGTGATCATAAAAAAAAAAAACTTAACTCGATAATACGATCCTCACGGGAACCCGCATGGCACACGAAGGTACGAGCAATCTCTATTACCAATCCAAGTCGTCCCTCAGCGACCCTATTCTACAGTGGCAAGCCAAGAAGTGTGTAAGTCTGGGTGATCCCCTAACCCTAACAGAACATGTCAAGACGGCCAAAAGTAAACTCACCACATGTGAAGTTTTGACGGAGCACATATCGGCCCTCGGTGCCATAGGTCGCTAGCACCCATGGCTCGAGAACGTCAGGCACGTCGACCTTCCGTCGGAGGGGAAACACCGTGGTGTAGCAAGAGTAGTCGTCGACTAGGACCAGGAAGTAGTGCTCGTGACGGTGTCCACAGACTAGGGCTGCGCCCCAGATGTCCATGTGCACAGTCTGCGAAGAAGTCGTGATGGGAAGAAACAAGGAGAAGTGAGGGGCAGCGCGCTGCCGAGCCTCGTCGAAGGGGGTACACGGCGGCACAGGCGAGCTAGGAAATGGGGCGAGCGACGCTGGGAGATCTGAGACCAGACGGTTTCAAACCATCTCACTGAGATGCGGGAAAGACGGGTGAACAAGACGGTGGAGCCAGAGGACCGACGCTGGCTAGTGACCGATAGTCGCGCATTACAGTAGCGACCTGACCTGACCTAACCTGACGTGGTGGGACCCTGTGTGTAGCGAGTACAGACCAGAGCCCAGCTCTCTATAAAAAGCAGCTAGATGCGCCTCAGTGGCATCGTCTGTGTAGGTGGTAAAAGGCTCGTCTGTATGGAAGAGGGTGGTGACACAGAGGTCGTGGAGGTGATTGACACCCACCAAGTTCGCCGAGAATGAGGGGGTGTAGTAACCTGTAAGGACCCCACAGGAGGCCGCCGAACATGGAAGAGTAGTGGTACTGTATGCAGTGACATGTCCGGGTATAAAGTCAGCTAGGGCGACAGAGACTGGAGTGCATAGTGGTGTGAGGTCAGTGTAGTCGTGAAAGTAACAACTTGACGCACCAGAGTCGAGCGTTAACGAAAGAGACGTAGCCACTGTGGTTGAACCTGTGCAAGCTACCCTAGCTATATAGCACTAGCAACCTCCACATCACCTAAGCTGGACAAACATGAGTAATAACTAGAGTGCTAAATATGAAGAAATGAGGAATGAATGAACTAGCAAGCAGGTGGGTACAAGTAGGAAAACCTAAAAGTGTTGTACCTCATGTTGTCTACCCCACTACAATCTACACAGACTATAGCATAAGAGTTTGACACACCCCCATAGGCAAAGTGGGGGAGAACAAGAGGTCACAAAACTAGTCAAGCAAAGCAAAGCAAGCTCATGGTGGATCACAACGTCACCACACAGTCCGAGCACAAGAGCAAGGCCACAAGGCCAGTTCACATGCAAGATCATATATATAGGTAAACAAGCAAGTGCAGGTATAGAAAGATCACAGTACAAGCAAGGTCAAGAAGTGAGCAAGTGAGGCCAAGTAGGCATAAGACCTAGCATCGTACAAAAGCGCTGATGATCACAAGGCGGAAGTGCCTTGGTAAAGATATCAGCAGTGTTGGCCTCATAGGCCACGTAAGCAAGGCGCAGCTGACCACGTTGCTGCAGCTCACGAGCAAGGAAGTAGCGAAGAGCAATGTGCTTCAATCTGTGCTCCAGTCTGTGCTCCCAACATAAGGCCAGCATGGCCTTGTTGTCTACGTACAGAACTGGAGGAGAACGAGGCGGCTCTCCTAGGTCAGTCAGCAGAACAGGAAAGTCCGAGCCGAAACTCTCTTTGAGCTGGAGACGAGCTGCGCGGATCCAGTCGATCAACACCTCAGTGACGTCACCCTTGCTGCGCAAGGGGAACACCGTGGTGTAACGCGAGTAGTCGTCAACCAACAACAGGAAGTAACGCTCGTGACCCTGGCCACGGACGCGGGCGGGGCCCCACACATCCATGTGAAGAGTCTGCAGCGGAGCCTCTGTCGGAGGAAACTCGGAGGAGTGAGGGGCGGCGCGCTGCCGCCCCTCGACGCAGGGAACGCAGGTAGGGGCAGGCCCCGGAGGGAGGGGAGGGAGGGACCAGGGGAGACCAGAGACGAGGACACGGGAGGCCATGCCTCGGAGACGAGGCAGGGAGGGGTGACCAAGGCGGTGGTGCCAAAGGAGAGTCTGGTGGGACAGGAGACGACACGAGCAGGGCGCAGACTCAGGACCAGACCTGGACGCTGCAGCAAACACCTGACTCAACGCAGCTACCTGACCAGACTCCGCACCCGGAGGAGACTCAGTAGTCAGTGTGTACAGGCTCGACCTCGGCCGACGGGTAAACGTGGCCAAGTGTCGGCCCGTCCGAGCACACGTACAGTGGGTCACCTGCTGACTTGCAGGAGTGAACTGGTCAACCCCCCTATCCTGTAGATAAGCTCCACTCACCAAGTTCGTAGAGAACGACGGGAGGTAGAGACCTGACAGGGTGCCAGAGGGGGCTGTCGGACACGGTAAGATAGTGGAGAAGCGAGCAAGGACAGGACCCCCAGAGGGGTCCGCCAGGGAGACCGCAACCGGCCGACTAAGCGGCGTAAGAGTGGTGCGGTCTCGAAAGAAGGAGCGGGAAGCACCCGAGTCAAGGGTGAAGGTGTGTAAGGCCTGAGCCGACGTGGTACATGAGAGAGCAGACTCACTAGCACCTGGAGCAGCAAACGTACTAGCACCTAGAGCAGCAGCCTCACCAGCACCTAGAGCAGCAGCCTCAATGCCCGGGTCAGGCGGAACACACAGGTAACAGTCACCCTCATCACTATTAGGCAATGCATACATGGCAGTGAGGATAGCATCATAGTCAAGAGTATAGATATCAACCCGCAGCCTAAGCAGCTCCACCCAGTCGGGGAGCTCAGCCGCGTCGCCAAACTCTGTACGCCAGGCGTCGCTCAGACGGGCGAAGCAGCAGGACTCTGCGTGACCAAACGTCCCGCAAGGCTGAACAGTCCGAGTACCAGTGCGAATGAGGTACAGACAGCGAGCAGTACCCCGTGACCCGCCACGCTGAGCGTACCACTCACGAAGCTGCTGGGGCGAAAGGACCGCGCGCGGACCACGCTGCAGCTGCACTTGGCCACTACAAGCAACTGTCGAACTACTCACTCCAGGACGACTCCCACTACGGCCACCCCGACAATCCCAAGTAGCGTACCACTCACGAAGCTGCTAGGGCGTGAAGGACTCACGCGGACGTCGCTGGAGCTGTATCTGGCCCCGCCAGGAGCAGCAGTAGCAGTAGAAAGAGCAGTAGCAGCAAGAGCAGCAGTAACAGCAGAACGGGCAGGGCAGTGCTCACCAGTGGCAAGAAGGGCAGGCGTACGATGGCGGCAACGGCGAGGCCGCTACCACTGTGGGGCGAGGGCTCCGCGGCAGCTGCAGGGGCGGCTGCTCCAGGGGCGGCTGCTCCAGGGGCAGCTGCTCCAGGGGCGGCTGCTCCAGGGGCGGCTGCTGCAGGGGTGGCTGCTCCAGGGGCGGCTGCTGCAAGGGCGGCTGCTCCTGGGGCGGCTGCTCCTGGGGTGGCTACTGTAGGGGCGGCTGCTCCTAGGGCGGCTACTTCAGGGGCGGCTGCTTCAGGGGAGGCTGCTTCAGGGGCGGCTGCTGCAGTGGCGGCTGCTCCAGGGGCGGCTGCTGCAGGGGCGGCTGCTCCAGGGGCGGCTGCTGCAGTGGTGGCTGCTTCAGGGGCGGCTGCTGAAGTGGCGGCTGCTCCAGGGGCGGCTGCTGCAGTGGCGCCTGCTCAAGGGGCGGCTGCTGCAGGGGCGGCTGCTCCAAGGGCGGCTGTTGCAGGTGTGGCTGCTCCAGGGGCGGCTGCTCCAGGGGCGGCTGCTTCAGGGGCGGCTGCTGTAGGGGAGGCTGCTCTAGGGGCGGCTGCTGTAGTGGTGGCTGCTCCAGGGGCGGCTGCTGCAGGGGCGGCTGCTCCAGGGGTGGCTGCTGCAGTGGTGGCTGCTTGAGGGGCGGCTGCTGCAGTGGCGGCTGCTCCAGGGGCGGCTGCTGCAGTGGCGGCTGCTCCAGGGGCGGCTGCTGCAGGGGCGGCTGCTGCAGGGGCGGCTGCTGCAGGTGTGGCTGCTCCAGGGGCGGCTGCTCGAGGGGCGGCTGCTTCAGGGGCGGCTGCTTCAGGGGCGGCTGCTCCAGGGGCGGCTGCTGCAGGGGCGGCTGCTCCAGGGGCGCGGGTTAGGGCAGGGCGCCGCGGCGGGCAGCGGTGACGCCACGCGGGTCCAGCAGTGGCGTCGCGACGCACAGGAGCCGCGCCTCGTGGGTCCCGCAGGGGCGACGCGACGAGGCGGGGGCGATGCGGCGGGGCCGCGAAGGGCGACGGGCCGGGGCCGCGAAGGGCTACGGGGCGGGGCCGCGAAGGGCGACGCGGCGGGCCGCGAAGGGCGATGAGGCGGGGTCGCTACGGGCAGCGGGGCGGGGCCGTGAAGGGGCCGCGAAGGGATCCGCGAGGGGGCCGCGAGGGGGCCGTGAAGGGGCCGTGAAGGGGCCGCGAAGGGGCCGCGAAGGGGCCGTGAAGGGGCCGTGAAGGGGCCGCGAAGGGGCTGTGAAGGGGCCACGAAGGTGCAACGAAGGGGCCGCAAAGGGGCCGCGATGGGGTCGTGAAGGGGTCGCGAAGGGGCCGGGAAGGGGCCACGAAGGTGCCACGAAGGGGCCGCCAAGGGAGGCCGCGAAGGGGCCACGAGGGGCCTGAAGGGGCCGCTATGGGCCGTGAGAGGGGCCGTGAAAGGCCGTGAGAGGGGCCGCTACGGGGCCGAAGGGGAGTGCGATGGGCCACTAAGGGCAGGGGACGCGACTGGAGAGTAGGCACACGGGGCGCGACTCGGGCAGGGGCGAAGCGCGCTCCGCGCAGGAAAAAAAAAATGATTTTCGGTGGGCTCTAGGAAAAGTTCCCACTAGGGAACCTGCTCTATACCATGTGAAGAAATGAGGAATGAATGAACTAGCAAGCAGGTAGGTACAAGTAGGAAAACCTAGAAGTGTTGTACCCCATATTGTCTACCCCACTACAGCCTACACAGACTATAGCATAAGAGTTTGACACTAAATACTAGAGTCATCAGCACAGATGGATCGCTAAGCAACAACTAACTCTAAAACATACATGTCAGACCAACTGTACGAGCCAGCGAGGCCCAGTCGGAAATAGTGCACCCAAGGCCGAACTCTGCGCGGTATCGCTCCACGAGCTACGCAAAGCATTAACCTGGAGGGTGGAAGTGGTTGAGAAAAGTGAAACGAGAATGATGTGCACTAAGGAATGGAATGTGGTACAAATATGCAACCCTAGAAATGTGTACCCCATATAGGCTACCCCACTGCAGCCTACACAACATTATGATTTGACACACCCCCATAGGTAAAGTGGGGGAGAACAAGGGGTCACAAGACCAGTCAAGCAAAGCAAAGCAAAGCTCAGGGTGGATCACAAAGTCACCACACATTCCGAGCACAACTTCAAGGCCAGAATGGCCAGTTCACATGCAAGAGCACACATATATATATAAAAGGCTAAACAAGCAAGACCAGGAGTATATATATATGTGACAGTACAAGCAAGGTCAAGAAGTGAGCAAGTGAGGCAAGGCAGGCACAAGACCAAGCTGAGTACAGAAGCGCTGATGATCACAAGGCGCAAGTGCCTTAGTGAAGATATCAGCAGTGTTGGCCTCAGAGGCCAGGTACGCAAGTCGCAGCTGACCACGCTGCTGCAGCTCACGAGCAAGAAAGTAGCGGAGAGCAATGTGCTTCGTTTTGTGCTCCAGGCGCTGCTCCTGACACAAGGCCAGCATGGCCTTGTTGTCCACGTACAGCACTGGAGGAGAACGAGGCGGCTCTCCGAGGTCAGTCAGCAGGTAGGTGAGCCAGCGAAGTGCCTGAGCAGCCATGGCTCCTGCGTAGATCTCAGCCTCACAACTGGAGCCGAGAACGGAAGACGAGCAAGTAGCCCGCCACGAAACAGAGCTGGAACCAAGGCTGAAGGTGTAATCCTGTGATGACCGCTGTGTAGCCTGGTCGTCAGCCCAAGAAGCGTCTGCGTGCCCAGTGAGGACCACTGGACTCTGCCCTCCAAGCACTAGCCCCATGCCCGACGTACTGCACAAGTAGCGCAACACCCTCTTCGCTGCAGCCATGTGCTCCGGTCTGTGTCTCCTATGAGCAACATAGCGTGCAAGGAAGCTAAGAGGGTATGCAAGGTCAGGTCGTGTGCAGGTCATCAGGTACATGAGGCAGCCAACAAGCTCTGGGTACGGGCCACTCGACTCTACGGACTCATCCGAAGGCAGAGCTGAGAGCGAGTGGCGAGTAGGCAGAGGAGTGGCCTGAGGCGAGGAGTACGTGAAGCCGAAGCGCTGAAGGACCTACGGCACCATGTGTGACTGAGTCAGGGTAATGGTGCGGCGTGCTCTGTCCCGGGTGATCTGCAAGCCAAGGTAGCTGCGCAGTTCACCCAGGTCTGTGCACGTTTGTCTCTTCTGCAGCTCGGACTTCACGTGGGCGAGTCCAGCAGTGTCAGCTGTGGCAAAGACCAAGTCGTCGACGTACACGAGGATGTAGAACGGCAGCAAAGAAGAGTCGGTGCGCAGAAACAACGACGGGTCGGCTGTAGAAGGAGCAAACCCAAGAGCCGCAAGCGTAGTCCTCAGTGTGTCGTGCCACTCACGTGGCGCCTGGCGGAGACCGTAGACTGGCCGCTGGAGCCTCCACTGGGTGCCAGGAGGGACAGACCCAGTGAAGCCAGGTGGGCGACGTAGCCAGATCTCCTCGTGCAAGCTGCCCTGCAAGAAAGCTGTGCTGAAGTCAAGAGAATGAAGCTCGTAGTCACGCTGAGCGGCTATGTGCAGTAGCACCCGAAGAGTGGTCATCTTCGGGGTGGGAGAGAAGGTCTGAAAGTAGTCAACTCCCTGCCGCTGACTGAAGCCACGAGCCACGTAACGCACCTTGACTTTAGGAAACCCTAAAGTTCTCATACCCCATAGTATCTACCCCACTACAGCCTAAACAGACTGTAGCAGTTATAACATTTGACACACCCTCATAGGCAAAGTGGGGGAGAGCAAGGGGTCACAAGACCAGTCAAGAAAGGCAAAGCAAGCTCAAGGTGGATCACAACGTCACCACACTCACTGAGCACAAGCAAGAGGCCACAAGGCCAGTTCACATGCAGAGACATATATGTAACACAAGCATCACAGTGATCTACACCTAGCAAAGCAAGCATGCAGGTACATATATATATATATATATCTCATAGTACAGGCAAAGTCTACAACAAATGAGGAAAAGTGGGCACAAGCCCTAGCAAAGTGCAGAAACGCTGATGATCACCAGATTGAAGTGTCTTGGTTAATATATCAGCTGTGTTGGCCTAAGTGGCCACGAAACGCAGACGAAGCTGACCACGCTGCTGCAATTCTCGAGCCAGGAAGTAACGTAGAGCAATGTGCTTCGTTCTGTGCTCCAGTTTGCGCTCCTCACACAAGGCAATGGCAGCCTTGTTGTCGACGTACAGCACTGGAGGAGAACGAGGCAGCTCTCTTAGGTCGGTCAGCAGGTAGGTGAGCGAGCGTAACTCCTGTGCAGCCATGGCTGTGGCGTAGATCTCAGCCTCACAACTGGAGCTGAGAACTGAAGACGAACTCGTAGAACGCCACAAAACTGAGCCAGAGCCAAGGCTGAAGGTGTAACCCTGTGAGGACCGCTGAGTAGCCCGGTCGTCAACCCAAGAAGCGTCTGAGTGCCCAGTGAGAACAACTGAGCTCCTCCCTCCAAGCACGAGCCCTGTGCTCGATGTACTACACAAGTAGCGCAGTACCCTCTTCGCAGCATCCCAGTGCACCTTTATGTGCCTACCAGGAGCCACGTAGCGAGCCAGAAGGCCAAGAGGGTACGCTAGGTCAGGACGAGTGCAAGTGATCAGGTATATGAGGCAGCCAACTAGCTATAGGTAAGAACCAATCGGCTCTACGGACTCGTCCGAAGGTGGAGCTCAGAGCGAATGACCTATAGCCAGAGGAGTGGCCTGTGCCGAGGACCACGTGAAGCTGAAGCGCTGAAGGACCTGCTGCACCATGTGTGACTGAGTCAGTGTGATGGTGCGGCGTGCTCTGTCCCGGGTGATCTGCAAGCCAAGATAGCTGCGCAGTTCACCAAGGTCTGTGCACGTTTGTCTCTTCTGCAACTCCGACTTCACGTGGGTGAGAGCCTCAATGTCAGCAGTGGAAAAGATCAAATCGTCGAAGTACACGAGGATGTAGAACGGCGGCAGCGAAGTGTCGGTACGCAGAAACAGCGACGGGTCAGCAGTAGAAGGTGCGAACCCAAGAGCCGCAAGTGTAGTCCTCAGTGTGTCGTGCCACTCACGTGGCGCCTAGCAGAGACCGTAGACCGGCTGCCGAAGGCTCCACTGGGTACTAGGAGGGAACGACCCAGTGAAGCCAGGAGGGCGGCGCAGCCAGATATCCTCGTAAAGGCTGCCCTTCAAGAAAGCAGTGCTGAAGTCAAGAGAGTGAAGCTCGTAGTCACGCTGAGCGGCAACGTGCAGTAGCACCCGAAGAGTGGTCATCTTTGGGGTGGGGGAGAAGGTCTGGAAGAAGTCTACTCCCTCTCGCTAACTGAAGCCTCGAGCAACGTAACCAGCTTTGAAGACAGGCAGAGAACCTGGCGGCCGCTTCACCCTGAAAATCCACATGCCATTGACGATGTTCGCCCCAGGAGGGGGAACCTCGTCGACGTAAGTGCCAGTAGACTTCCAGGATGCCATCTCTACTTCCATGGCTGACTGCCACTGAGAGGAGTACTCACCCGCGATCGCCTCAGCGTAAGAGCGCGGGGTCGGGATGTCTGGTGCATCCGGGTCTCCCTCAGGTGCAATCAGCATGGACACGAGATGAGGTACAGCAGCGGCAAAGCACTCAAAGTCATCCTGCATGTCCTCAAGGACGTCCGTGCCTAGAGCACACTCACCCCCAACGGACGGAGGACAGACAGACTCAGATTCAGCAACAAGACTCGCGGCGTAGTCTAGACGACAGCGAGCAGCAAAGTAGACAAGCTCAGCAACTAATGCAGACGCAGCAGCAGACTCAAAGGACGGGTTAGTGACAGCCGTGGCCAGGAGACGCGTGACAGTAGGACTAGCAGCACGAAGATTGTCAGACTCCGGGTCAGCAAGGGCAGGAAGGGAGGACGGAGGAGGAGAAGGTAGAGGGACACTCTGTGGAGCAGTGGAAAGACGAAGCGTCATCTCGTGAGTGCCCGGGACAGTAGGAGGTCGTTGACGCGGGACACGACCAGCGGTAGCAGCACGAACAGGTGACGCAGAACGAGACTCAGGCGACACAGGACGAGACTCAGGCTCACGACGCTCCGTAAGACCTCTTGTTGGACCAGTGTAGGGAGAAGGACCAGGGAGGGGCGAGGTAGGCTGTAATCGTAACTGCCACTGGACAGGTTGAGGACACTCTAAGGAGGGAGTAGGACAAGGAGGAGGAGGCTGACCAAGAACCTGCTGAAGGAGCGGAACGAAGTACGGCCGCGGCCATGAAGCGCCCCCAGAACCAGCAGGGATAGCACCAAAACCCCCACCAGCAGCTCCAATAGCTTAAACCCTGTAGTACCCCAGTGCCAACTCTAGTAGCTCTAGTAGTGCCAACTCCAGTACCCCCAGTAGCACCAGCCTCAGCCGCACCGTCGGCTCCAGGACCTGCAGGACCAACTCCAGGGTCAGCAGCTACACCAAATCTAGTAGGCCCGGCGTCCTAAGCTCCACCGGCAGCTCCAGCAGCTCCAGCACCTGCAGCTCCAACTCCAGCTCCAACTCCAGCTCCAGCACCTCTAGCTCCAGCAGAACCCCCAGTCCCAGCAGCTCTAGTACCGCCTATACGAGCACCTCCAGGACCAGAGGCCCCAGTTCCTCCAGCCGCACCAGGGCCTCCAACGGGCGGAACCCCGGTGGTAGGAGCGCCGCTTCGGAGGCTGTAGCGCCGAGCGTACCACTCACTCAGTCGCTGTGGGGAGGGAGGCGACGGCTGCGACCCAGCACCCGCAGCACCACCAGCTCCAACTCTGGCAGAACCCCTAGCTCCAAAAGCCCCACGCCATAGGCTGTAATGCTGAGAGTACCACTCACGCAGCTGCTGTGATGAGGGAGCGTCACCAGGCGCAGTACGGTCAGTCTCACCTCCCCCATGCTCAGCACCCCAAGGCTCAACACCCCCAGGCACAGCACCCCCATGCTCAGCACCCCCAGGCTCAGCACCCCCAGTCTCAGCACCCTCAGTCTCAGCACCCCCAGTCTCAGCACCCCCAGGCTCAGCACCCCCAGTTGCAGCACCTCTCGCAGGACCAGAGTCGACAGCTACCTCGACAGGCTCGACCAGGTCTACCTGGGAAACACCTGAGGGAGCAGGACCCTGGGGAGGGAGGGGGTCTACCGAAGCAGCACCTGGCGTGAGGAAGAGCGGCGGGGGGGGGGGGAGCGGCGTAGTGCGGTAGGGGAACAGATGGTAAAAGGGTACCGACTCTTCAAAAGTGATGTCCTGAGAGGGGAAGACACGGCGCGAGGTGGGGTGGTAAAACTGCCAGCCAAGCGCGTCAGGGACAAAGCCAAGAAAGACGCAGGGAACGGCACGGGAGGAGAGCTTGTCCGCGGACGTATGGCGGACAAAGGCTCGACATCCCCAGACTCGGAACACCGACGCATCGCCAACCTTCCCTGTCCAACGCAGTGTGGGCGAGGTCTCCGGAGCAGAGACACGGGGCCAGAGGTTGAGCTGATGCGCAGCGTACTGCACTGCAAATGGCCACAGGAAATGGGGGACAGCCGCATGGATCATGGATGTACGAGCGACCTCCATGACAAGACCAATGCGGCGCTCAGCAATCCCATTCTGCTGTGGAGAGGCCGGAAGTGTGAACGTCTGGCGGATGCCGTGCACCGCACAGTAGGCTATTAAGAGGTCGGAGGAAAACTCACCACCCCTGTCAGAGTGCAGACGCAGGACTGGAAAGTCCGACTAGAACTGGTCGCGGAGCTGGAGACGAGTAGCGCGGATCCAAGGGATCAAAACATCAGGGACCTCACCCTTGGTGCGCAAGGGGTAGACCGTGGTGTAGCGCGTGTAGTCGTCGACGACCAGCAGGAAGTACCGCTCGTGGCCCTGTCCACGGACGCGGGCTGGGCCCCACACGTCCAGGTGGAGAGTCTGCAGAGGAGCCTCTGTGGGAAGGAACGAGGAGGAGTGAGGAGTGGCGCGCTGCCGCCCCTCGACACAGGGAAGACAGGGACGAGCAGGCGAGGGTGGGAGAGGAGGGAGAACCCTGGGAAGACCAAAGACAAGGTACCGGGAGTGCATGACACGAAGGCGCTGCACTGAAGGGTGACCAATGCGGTGGTGCCAGAGGACGGTCTGGTGCGAGAAGGTGCGACACGAGCAGGGGGCTGACAGCAGACCCGATGCAGACGCAGACACAGCTACCTTAGGGGACTCAGTGGTCAGTGTGTACAGGTCCGACCCCGGCTGCCGAGTAAAGGTAGCCAGGTGGCGACCCGTCCGAGCACACGTATAGTGGGTCACACGCTCATTAGCAGGGGTGAACTGGTGAACACCCCCGTCCTCGAGAGCAGAGCCCGCCACCAAGTTCGTAG
This sequence comes from Closterium sp. NIES-65, assembly GCA_948144175.1. Classification (NCBI taxonomy): domain Eukaryota; kingdom Viridiplantae; phylum Streptophyta; class Zygnematophyceae; order Desmidiales; family Closteriaceae; genus Closterium; species Closterium sp. NIES-65. The sequence goes on along the minus strand of CANXME010000177.1, from coordinate 44,374 downwards.
AGAACAAGGGGAGCTAAAGACCCGACAGGGTGCCGGCCGGAACCGCTGGACAAGGGAGGACAGTGGAGGAGGTCGCAAGGACTGGGCCCCCAGAGGGGTCAGCGAGGGAGACAGCAACAGGCCGAGCTAGCTGCTCAAGGACAGTGCGATTACGAAAGAAACAGCGGGAAGCACCCGAGTCGAGTGTGAAGGTGTGTAGTGCCTTAGTAGACGCAGTACCACCTGGAGCAGAAGACTCACTAGCACCTAGAGCAGCAGCCTCACCAGGACCTAGAGCAGCAGGCGCACTAGCACCTAGAGTAGCAGTCTCACTGGTCCCAATACCCGGGTCGGGCGGTACACTCAGGTAGCAGTCACCCTCAACACAAATAGTCAATGCATACATAGCAGCAAGGATAGCATCAAAATCAAGAGCAAAGAGATCAATTCCCTTCTTAAGCAGACCAGCCCAGCGGGCAGCTCAGAGGCGTCAGGGAACTGCTCGCGCCAGGCGTCGTCGAGGCGAAAGAAACAGCGCTACGCCGTGTGAAACCTCCCACAAGTCTGGCCAGTGCGGTCACCTGTGCGGATGACGTACGGGCAGGTACCTCCACCCCCAGACCCCCCACGCTGAGAGTACCACTCACGGAGCTGCTGGGACAACGGGGTCTCGCTGGGACACTGCTGCTGTTGCCTCTGGCCACCTCCAATTCCCCCACGCTGCACCGCTCCACCGCGCCCGCCACCGTCTCCACTGCTGCCACCACTGCCACCACCATCCCCACCACCCCCGCCACCGCCGCCGCCACCACCCCCGGCTCCGCCACTGACCCCCCCACCACCATCACCACTCCCACCACCGCCACCACCCCCTCCGCCTCCACCCCCTCCACCACCGCCGCCCCCGCTGCCACATCCGCCACCCCTGCCCCCCTTGCCCCTGCCGCCCTTGCGCCTCCCACTAGGAGCAGACGCAGCCCCGACCCCCTCAGCACCGAGGTAGTCGACTGCAGCAGCAGATGCAATAGAGGGGAGGAGGGGGACGGGGGAGCACCCCTCAAAGAAGGGGGCGCGAGGGTCGCCACGAGAGGCACCTACAGCTACAATGCTCTTCTCAGCTGCTAGGAGTTCCTTCTCGAGCAGGTCGATAGTGAGGTCGGTAGGGGAGAGGGCGAGAAAGTTGTTGAGATACTAGAGAGAGTTTGGCTTAGGAGCCATAGTAGGTTAGGTGACTTGGTGAAGTTCGAGGGTGTAGGGTGTAAGTGAAAATGTCGAGAGAATTGTGGAAGGAGAATGGTGAAACTAGAAAGGAGGGGGATACAAGTAGTAAGCCCTAAAAGGGTTATACTCACTTTTGAGTACCCCACTACAGACTGGACATGCATTATAATCTGACACACCCCCATAGTCAAAGTGGGGTATAATCAGTACAGCATGTAGGCATAGAGCTAGAGTTCACAATAGGTAAGTAAGGCTAGAGCTAATCACAGAGGGCAAGTGAGGAGGAGGAGAGACTGTGGGGGGGAGAGAAGATGGGAGGCAACTGCTGACGCTGCATACACACAGACGAGCTGCTGGCTCAGTGGCTACCGAAGCAAAGGCCCGGACTACAGGAGTAACTGGCTCCGCGGCTAAAAGTAGCGGTAGACGAGCAACTGACCCACAGGCGATGGCGACTACCGGAGATTGTAGCCTCCGGACTGCTGGTGCTGCTGACGACAAGACTGCTGCCTCCACTTAACCTCCCTCAGCTGCCCAACGCCCCTCTCAAACACCCCCTGCTCAAACCCTAGCCGTAGACCCATAGCACCCCCTTAAACCCTAAACCCCAGACTCCCACACATCCACCCCCCTCAGCGAGAGCTGCAGCAGTGGGAGACGAAGGAGGAGGAGGAGGAGGAGGAGGGGACGGTACGCACAACCGACACCCCCACAACCATCACCCCCACACCCAACCCCCCACGGCTGCACCGGGTCCAGGAGCGGCTGCTGCAGGGGCCAGGGGCGGCTGCTGCTGGGGCGGCTGCTCCAAGGGCTGCTGCTGCTGGGGCGGCTGCTCCAGGGGCTGCTACTGCTGGGGCGGCTGCTCCAGGGGCTGCTACTGGGGCGGCTGCTCCAGGGGCGGCTGCTCCAGGGGCTGCTGCTGCTGGGGCGGCTGCTCCAGGGGCTGCTGCTGCTGGGGCTGCTCCTGCTGGGGCGGCTGCTGCTGGGGCGGCTGCTCCAAGGGCTGCTGCTGCTGGGGCGGCTGCTCCAGGGGCTGCTGCTGGGGCGGCTGCTCCAGGGGCTGCTGCTGCTGGGGTGGCTGCTCCAGGGGCTGCTGCTGCTGGGGCGGCTGCTCCAGGGGCTGCTGCTGCTGGGGCGGCTGCTCCAGGGGCTGCTGCTGCTGGGGCGGCTGCTCCAGGTGCTGCTGCTGCTGGGGCGGCTGCTCCAGGGGCTGCTGCTGCTGGGGCGGCTACTCCAGGGGCAGCTGCTGCTGGGGCGGCTGCTCCAGGGGCTGCTGCTGCTAAGGCGGCTGCTCCAGGGGCTGCTGCTGCTAGGGCGGCTGCTCCAGGGGCTGCTGCTGGGGGGGGGGCTGCTCCTGGGGCTGCTGCTGCTGGGGCGGCTGCTTCAGGGGCTGCTGCTACTGAGGCGGCTGCTCCAGGGGCTGCTGCTGTTGGGGCGGCTGCTCCAGGGGCTGCTGCTGCTGGGGCGGCTGCTCCAGGGGCTGCTGCTGCTGGGGCGGCTGCTCCAGGGGCTGCAGCTGCTGTCAGAACATTATAGCTTATGCTTTTGTGTAGGCTATAGTGGGGTATCCCATAGGGGGTACAACCCAATTAGGGTTAGTACTTGTACCCACTTCATTCATAGTTCATTCTTTCTCGTTCACTCTTAGTTTTTCACATGGTATTACGAGCCTAGGTCGTTACCCAGGACCGAACGATGGGCCCACCGTTTTCGCCTAGTCGCGCCCTCGCGCGCCTCGCCTAGTCGCGCCCTCGAGCGCCCTCCTCTCTCTCACTTTCGCACGCCCTAGCGTGCCTCTAGCGATCGGCCCCGCCTAGCTCGCACGCCATAGCGTGCCTCGTGCGATCGGCCCCGCCTAGCCCCGCTCGCCCTTGCGAGCCTCTTACGGACCGGTCCCGCCCCTTAGCGCGCGCCCTTACGTGCCCCGTGCGACCGGCCCACACCCACCCGCACGCCCTTGCGTGCCCTCGCGTACCGGCCCCGCCGAGCTAGACCGCCCTCGCGTACCTAGTGCGACCCGGCCCCGCCCCACCAGCCCGCCCTTGCGTGCCCCGCGCGACCAGGCCCCGTCCTAGCTAGCTCGCCACCCCGGGGACCCGTGCGGCCGTCCCCGTCGACCCATGCGTCGCCATGCGGCCCCCCCCTCCCCGCACACCTGAGTTTGCTTACCGCACACCCGAGTTCGCTTCACGCACACTTGTGCACGATTCGCGCACACCCGAGTTCGCTTACCGCACACCCGAGTTTGCTTCCCGCACGCTTGTGCACGCTTCGCGCACACCTAAGCGCGCTTACCGCACACTCAGGGTATGGGGGTGACGGGTATGGGGGTGGCGGGTGTGTGAGCCGTCCCCTGCTCACCTAACCTGTCACCTACCATGCGGCCCCGGCGCCACCTCTACTGGCCCCGTCGCCGCTCCACCTGGCCCCGCCGCCATCCCCAAGCGGCCCCGCCGTCACCACCGAGCCGCCGGCGCCGCCGAGCTGCTACCGAGCCGCCTGAGCCACCTGAGCCGCCCGAGCCGCCGGGTCGCCTAGCCGCCGAGCTGCAGTTGCTGCCGAGCCGCCGTACCGCCAAGCCGCCCGAGCCACCCGAGCCGCCGAGTCGCCGAGCCGCAGTTGCCACCAAGCCGCCCGAGTTGCCCGAGCCGCCGAGCCGCAGTTGCTGCCGAGCCGCCGTGCCGCCAAGCCGCCCGAGCCGCCCGCACCGCCGAGTCGCCGAGTCACCGAGCCTGCTCTTCCCACCACTGGTGAGCCCCTGCCCTGCTAGCGCGCTGCCCGCCGCCTGCTTGCCTACCTGCCTGCCTTTCGGCCTGCCTGGCTGCTCGCCTTACAGAGCTACTCCTACTCCTGCTTCTACTGGCGGAGCCAGATGCAGCCCCAACGACATCCGCGTGAGTCTCTCACGCCCCAGCAGCTGCGTGAGTGGTACGCTAGTTGGGGTTGTAGGGGTGGTGGCGCTGCTACTGCTACCACTACTGCTGCTACTACTACTGGCGGCGGCCAGATGCAGCTCCAGCGACGCCCACGCGCGTCTCTCACGCCCCAGCAGCTTCGTGAGTGGTAAGCTCAGAGTAGAGGGTCTCTCAGTTCTGTTCGCTGCTCTTACGTGATTCGCACCGGTGCTCGGACTGGTCAGCCTTGTGGGACACCTAGTCACACAGAGTCCCGCTACTTCGCCCGTCTGAGCGACGCCTGGCGTACCGAGTTTGGCGACGAGGCTGAGCTCCCTGACTCGGTGGAGTTGCTTAGGCAGAGGGTAGATATATTTGCTCTTGACTATGATGCTATTCTCACTGCCATGTATGCATTGCCTACTAGTGCTGACCGTGTCGGTCACCTGTGCGTACCGCCTGACCCGGGTATAGAGCCTGCTGCTCTAGTTGCTGTTGAGGCTGCTGCTCTGGGTGCTAGTGAGTCTCCTGCTCCAAGTACAAGTGCGGCTGATGCTCTAGGTGCTAGTGAGTCTGCTTCCTCAGGTGCGGGTGAGTCTGCTCTCTCAGGTACCGCGTCGGCTCCGGCCTCTCACACCTTCACTCTTGACTCGGCGGCTTCCCGCTCCTTCTTTCGAGACCGCACCACACTCACGCCGCTTGGTCGGCCAGTTGCAGTCTCTCTGGCAGACCCCTCTGGGGGTCCTGTCCTTGCTCACTTCTCCACTGTCCTCCCGTGTCCGGCGGCTTCCTCTGGCACCCTGTCTGGTCTTTACCTCCCCTCGTTCTCTACGAACTTGGTGAGTGGTGCTGACCTACAGGATGCGGGGGTTCACCAGTTCACTCTTGCGGGTCAGCGGGTGACCCACTGCACGGACGCTCGGACAGGCCGACACCTGGACACGTTTACACGTCGGCCGGGGTCGAGCCTGTACACGCTAACCACTGGGTCTCCTCCTGTCACTGCGTCTGGTCAGGTAGCTGCGTCGGGTCAGGTGTTTGCAGCGGCATCCAGGTCCGGTCCTGCGTCTGCCCCCTGCTCGTGTCGTCTCCTGTCTCACGAGACTCTCCTCTGGCACCACCACCTTGGTCACCCCTCCCTGCTTCGTCTCCGAAGCATGGCCTCCCGTGTCCTTGTCTCTGGTCTTCCCCGGTCCCTCCCTCCCCTTCCTCTGGGGCCTGGCCCTACCTGCGTCCCCTGTGTCGAGGGGCGGCAGCGGGCTGCCCCTCACTCCTCTCAGTTTCCTAAGACAGAGACCCAGCTGCAGACGCTTCACATGGACGTGTGGGGCCCGGCCCGCGTCCGTGGACAGGGTCACGAGCGCTACTTCCTGCTGGTGGTTGACGACTACTCGCGTTACACCACAGTCTTCCCCTTGCGCAGCAAGGGTGATGTCACTGGGGTGTTGATCGACTGGATCCGCGCAGCTCGTCTCCAGCTCAGGCGGAGTTTCGGCTCGGACTTTCCTGTTCTGCGTCTGCACTCGGACAGAGGCGGAGAGTTCTCTTCTAGCCTCATGCGAGCCTACTGTCGTGCACGAGGCATCCGCCAGACCTTCACACTTCCGGACTCTCCACAGCAAAATGGGATTGCTGAGCTCCGCATTGGCATGGTCATGGACGTCGCCCGTACGTCCATGATGCATGCGGCTGCCCCCCATTTTCTGTGGCCGTTTGCGGTCCGGTACGCGGCGCATCAGATCAACCTTCAGCCCAGGGTCTCCATGCCGGAGACCTCACCAGCTTTGCTGTGGACGGGGAAGGTTGGCGATGCGTCTGCGTTCCGTGTCTGGGGATCTCGGGCGTTTGTCCGCGACTTGTCTATGGACAAGCTATCCCCTCGTGCTGCTCCTTGCGTCTTCCTGGGTTTCCCCCCTGACACCCCAGGGTGGCAGTTCTACCACCCCACCTCTCGCCATCTTCTGTCATCCCAGGACGTCACGTTCGACGAGTCGGTCCCCTACTACCGTCTCTTCCCCTACCGCAATCTGTCCCTCCCCCCGCCACCACTATTCCTTGTGCAAGGTCCCCCCTCGGTAGACCCCCTCCCCCCTCAAGGTCCTGCCCCTTCAGGTGTGTCCCAGGTAGACGCTGTTGAGCCTGTCGAGGTCGCTGGTGACTTTGGTGCTGCTGAGGGTGCTGAGCCTGGGGGTGCTGACTCTGGGGGTGCTGAGCATGTGGGTGCTACGCCTGGGGGTGCTGAGCCTGGGAGTGCTGAGCCTGGGGGTGCTGAGCCTGGGGGTGCTACGCCTGGGGGTGCTACGCCTGGAGGTGCTGGGCCTGGAGGTGCTGAGCCTGAGGGAGCTGGGCCTGCTCGTGTGGCGTCTGGTGGTGCTATGCCTGGCGGTTCTCCGGGTGCTTCGTCTCGCCGGGAGCCACTCTCTCCATAGGAGCTGCGTGAGTGGTTTGCCCGGCGCTGGAGGCGAGCTGCTGGAGCTGGAGGTGCTACAGGTACTGGAGGTTCTGCTGCTGCTGAGGGTGCTGGTGCCGCGGGTCCCGGAGGTGCTCGTACTGGGAGTACTGGAGCTGCTGGGCCGGCGGGTACTTCTGGAGTTGGAGCTGCTGCGGGTGTTGGCGCGGAGGCTACTGCTGTCGGTCCTGGAGGCGGTCCTGCTGAGGGTGCTACTGGTGCTGCTGGAGGTACTAGAGGTGGAGGTGCTGCTGGTGCTGGTGCTGCCACTGGGGGTACTGGTGCTGTCCCTGCTGTGTCTGGAGTCGCCGCGCGGCCTCGGCTGTACTTCGTTCCGCTCCTTCAGCAGGTTCTTGGTCTCCCGCCTTCTACTGGTCCTCCTCCTCCCTTAGAGTGTCCACAGCCTGTCCAGACACAGTTACAGTTACAGCCGGCCTCCCCACTGCCTGCTCCGTCTCCCTACACTGGTCCTACCGGAGGTCTTGCTGAGCGTCGTGAGTCTGCGTCTCGCCCTGCGTCGCCTGTCCGTGCTGCTCGCACTAGTGGTCGCGGTTCGCGTCAATGTCCTCCTCCTGTCCCTGGCACGCACCGGATGTCTCTCCGTCCGTCCACTGCTCCTCTGCGTGCCCCTTTACCTTCTCCTCCTAAGTCTTCTCTTCCTGCTCTTGCCGACCCGGAGTCGGACTCTCTTCGTGCTGCAAGTCCTACTGTCACGCGTCTCCTTGCTACTATTGTCACTGACCCTTCCTTTGAGTCCACTGTTGCGTCTGCCCTAGTTGTTGAGCTCGTCGACTTTGCTGCTAGCTGTCGCCTAGACTACGCCGCCAGTCTTGTTGCTGAGTCTGAGTCCGTCTGTCCTCCGTCCGTCGGGGGTGAGTGTGCCCTTGGCACGGACGTCCTTGAGGACAGGCAGGAGGAGTTCCAGTGTCTGGCTGCTGCATCACCTCATCTCGTGTCCGTACTGCTTACCCCTGAGGGAGACCCGGATGCACTTGACATCCCGACTCCGCGCTCTTACGCGGAGGCGATAGAGGGTCCCTACTCCTCTCAGTGGCAGGCAGCTATGGACGCAGAGATGGCTTCCTGGAAGTCCACAGGCACCTACGTTGACGAGGTTCCCCCGCCTGGGGCAAACATCGTCAGTGGCATGTGGATTTTCAGGGTGAAGCGGCCGCCGGGTTCTCCGCCTGTCTTCAAGGCGCGTTATGTGGCTCGTGGCTTCAGTCTGCGGCAGGGAGTTGACTACTTTCATACCTTCTCTCCCACCCCGAAGATGACCACTCTTTGGGTACTGCTGCACGTTGCTGCTCACCGTGACTACGAGCTGCACTCTCTCGACTTTACCACAACTTTCTTGCAGGGCAGCCTGCATGAGGAGATCTGGCTGCGCCGCCCACCTGGCTTCACTGGGTCGTTCCCTCCTGGTACCCAGTGGAGCCTCCGGCGTCCAGTTTACGGTCTCCGCCCGGCGCCACGTGAGTGGCACGACACACTGAGGACTACGCTTGCGGCTCTTGGGTTTGCTCCTTCTACTGCCGACCCGTCGCTGTTTCTACGCACCGACACCTCTCTGCCGCTGTTCTACATCGTCGTGTACGTCGACGACTTGGTCTTTGCCACAGCTGACACTGCTGGACTCGCCTACGTGAAGTCCGAGCTGCAGAAAAGACACACGTGCACTGACCTGGGTGAGCTGCGCAGCTACCTTGGCTTGCAGATCACCCGAGACAGAGCACGCCACACCATTACCCTGACTCAGTCACACATGGTGCAGCAGGTCCTTCAGCGCTTCGGCTTCACGTACTCCTCGCCTCAGGCCACTCCTCTGCCTACTCGCCACTCGCTCTCAGCTCTGCCTTCGGATGAGTCCGTAGAGTCGAGTGGCCCGTATCCAGAGCTTGTTGGCTGCCTCATGTACCTGATGACCTGCACACGACCTGACCTTGCATACCCTCTTAGCATTCTCGCACGCTATGTTGCTCCTGGGAGACACCGACCAGAGCACATGGCTGCAGCGAAGAGGGTGTTGCGCTACTTGTGCAGTACGTCGGGCATGGGGCTAATGCTTGGAGGGCGCAGTCCAGAGGTCCTCACTGGGCACGCAGACGCTTCTTGGGCTGACGACCAGGCTACGCAGCGGTCGTCACAGGGTTACACCTTCAGCCTTGGTTCCGGCTCTGTCTCGTGGCGGGCTACTCGCTCGTCTTCTGTTCTCAGCTCCAGTTGTGAGGCTGAGATCTACGCTAGGGCCATGGCTGCACAGGAGCTTCGCTGGCTCACCTACCTGCTGACTGACCTCGGAGAGCCGCCTCGTTCTCCTCCAGTGCTGTACGTAGACAACAAGGCCATGCTGGCCTTGTGTCGAGAACGGCGACTGGAGCACAGAACAAAGCACATTGCTCTCCGCTACTTCCTTGCTCGTGAGCTACAGCAGCGTGGACAGTTGCGGCTTGCGTACGTGGCCTCTGAGGCCAACACTGCTGATGTTTTCACCAAGGCACTTCCGCCTTGTGATCATCAGCGCTTCTGCACTCAGTTGGGTCTTGTCCTTGTCTTGCCTCACTTGCTCACCTCTTGACCTTGCTTGTACTGTTCCATGTATATATACCTGCTCTTGCTTGTCTAGCCCTATATATATATGTACTCCTGCATGTGAACTGGCCTTGTGGCCTTGTGGCCTTGTGCTCGGAATGTGTGGTGACTTTGTGATCCACCCTGAGCTTTGCTTTGTTTTGCTTTGCTTGACTGGTCTTGTGACCCCCTGTTCTCCCCCACTTTGCCTATGGGGGTGTGTCAGAACATTATAGCTTATGCTTTTGTGTAGGCTGTAGTGGGGTATCCCATAGGGGGTACAACCCAATTGGGGTTAGTACTTGTACCCACTTCATTCATAGTTCATTCTTTCTCGTTCACTCTTAGTTTCTCACAGCTGCTGGGGCGGCTGCTCCAGGGGCTGGTGCTGCTGGGGCGGCTGCTCCAGGGGCTGCTGCTGCTGGGGCGGCTGCTCCAGGTGCTGCTGCTGCTGGGGCCGCTGCTCCAGGGGCTGCTGCTGCAGCGGAAATTAGGAGGGAGGGGAGGGGAAGGGCGCGGCCCCCAGGGTGCCGTGACGGGCGACGTGCTAGGGAGCCGCGCAGGCCCCCGAAAGTGCCTCGACGGGCAACTGGAGGGGACCGCGCGCAGGCCCCTAAGGCGCCGTGACGAGGCAACGGGAGGGGCCGGCTCGCGGGCCCTGAAAGTGCCGCGACGAGGCGACGGGAGGGGCCTGCGTGCGGGCCCCCAAAACGCCGCGACGAGGCGACGGTCGGGGCCTGTGCACGGGCCCCCAAGATGCCGCGACGAGGTAGGAACCCGCCGCGCGACCAACCGCCACGCGTTCCGAGCGCGTGGCGGGAAGAAAAATAGAATGTCGCGCGCCACGGGGCGCGCGACACACAGTAGGGCAGCGGAAGCAAGTGGGCCCACAGGCCAGGAGCTTTAAGCTCTGATAGCATGTTGAGATACTAGAGAGAGTTTGGCTTAGGAGCCATAGTAGCTTAGGTGACTTGGTGAAGTTCGAGGGTGTAGGGTGTAAGTGAAAATGTCGAGAGAATTGTAGAAGGAGAATGGTGAAACTAGAAAGGAGGGGGATACAAGTAGTAAGCCCTAAAAGGGTTATACTCACTTTTGAGTACCCCACTACAGACTAGTCATGCATTATAATCTGACAAAAGTGGTCCCTGACAGTGCGAAGGGAGTCAGGGAGGCTGGTGACTAGGTGATAGAGTGTGAGGTACATCGGGGGAGGGTTCTTGGCTAGGAGATCGGGGGGAAGCGCGGCACGGTAGCAAAGATCACTAGTACGGAGGTGCGTGATGAGGTCAGCTACAGTGGCAAAAGCAGACAGGTCGGGGAAGAGATAGGGCAGTGAGAGATGGCCTATCGTAGCAGTAGCAGGGGAGGAGTAGCGTGCAACTACAGCGTCGTACAGCTCCTTAGCGTCAAACTTAATCGGACGGCCCTCAGAGTCAAACGTGAGAACGGTAGGACTAGCCATAGTGGCAGTAGCAGTAGCAACAGTAGCAATAGTAGCAGTAGGAGTAGCAGCAGTAGCAGTAGTAGCAGTAGCAGTAGCAGTAGTAGTAGTGAGAGCAGTAGCAGTAGCAGCTGGAACGGGAACAGCAGTTGCTGCAGGTGGGGCGGCGCGGCTCGGTCAGGGCGGCGCGACTCGGGCGGCGCGACTCGGGCGGCGCGGCTCGGGCAGGTAGGGCGGCGCGACGGCGGGCCTATGCACGGTGCGCAGTGGCGCCTAGGGTGCGGCCGCGCGCAGGCCGCGGCTGCGTTCGTGCAGCGGCTAAGCGCTAGCTGCAGCAACCGGCGCGCGATTGCCGCTGCGCGCGGGCTGCAACCTGCGGGCGGGCGGCGGTGGGTCGAGCGTCGTCCTAGGGGCGAGCGGGGCCTACGGGCGACGGCCTGCTGGGGCTCGCGAGGAAAAAATCGGGCCGCCCTAGGCGGCTAACGAGCTACTCGCGCTAAAAACGCGGGGCCGCGCTCGGGCTGCTAGCGGGCTGCAAACGAGCAGCGTAAGAGGAGGGCGCGCGAGGGCGCACTAGGAGAGAGGCGCACGAGGGCGCTAAGACAGTAGAGCGCACGAGGGCACCTCTAGCGGAACGGTGGGCCCTTAGGTAATCGGTCCTAGGTCCCTAACCTAGGCTCTTAATACCATGTCAAGAATGAGAAGTGATTGCACTAGGTCAACAGTAGGGTACAAGTAGGAAACCCTAAAGTTATCATACCCCATAGTATCTAGCCTAAACAAACTGTAGCAGTTATAACATTTGACAGCAGGGGGAGATGGCAGAGGAACACGCTGCGGAGGAGAGGAAGGACGACGGACTACAAGGCGGGTGCCGGGGACAGCCGGCTGACTCGGACGAGGAACACCACGACCGGAACTACCAGAACGGGCAGGCGAGACAGGATGCGACGCAGGCGCACGACGCTCAGCAAGCCCCCCTGTCTGCTTAGTGTAAGGAGAAGGAGCAGGCAGCGGTGAGCCAGGCTGTAACGGAAGACCAGTAGACGAAGGGAGACTAAGAACCTGGCGAAGCATAGAGTCACGTGGTGGCTGAGACGACGGAGACGGTTGAGCGAAGAACAGGCGCGACTGTGTAGTGCCACCAGCACCAGCAGCTCCAGCACCTCCAGCAGCTCCAGAACCCTCAGCAGCTCTAGCACCTCTAGCAGCTCTAGAATCCTCAGCGCCAGCTCCAGCACCTCCACCAGCTCCGGTACCCTCAGCGCCAGCTCCTCCAGGACCAGCTCCACCAGCTGCAGCACCCCCAGAACTGGCACCTCCAGTCCCAGGGTCTCCAGCCTCAGTGCCTCCAACAGCAGCCCCCCCAGACCCAGGGTCTCCAGTAGTAGCACCCTCAGACACAGCACCTCCAGCCTCAGCAGCTCCAGTACCTCCAGTACGAGCACCTCCGGGACCAGCGACTCCAGCACCTCCAGTAGACAAAGGACCAGCACCACTCCCAGCTCCAGTGACGTCAGCAGAAGTACCTCAAGCAGAAGAGCCCCGAGCTCCAGAAGCGCGACCCTAACGGCGACCGTACTAGTCGTGCAGCTGCTGGGAGGTAAGAGGCACACGCGAACGAAGGCGGCTACTCCAAGGACACTGCAGAACAGCAATCTCAGAGCCCTCAGGCGTCGCACCCCCAGACTCAGTACCCCCAAGCTCCTCACGCCCAGGCTCAGCACCCCCAGACGCAGCACCCCCAAACTCACGACCTCCAAGCTCCTCACATGCAGGCTCAGCACCTCCAGACTCCGCACCCTCAGGCTCCTCATGCTTAGGCTCAGCACCCCCTGGGTCCTCATGCTCAGGCTCCGCACACCAAGGCTCTGCACCCCCACGCTCCGCACCCCCAAACTCCGCACCCCCAGGGACAACACCACCCCCAGAAGGACTTGAGTCACCAGTGACCTCAACAGGCGCAGGCACAGGAGGGTCTACCTGAGAGACACCTGAAGGAGCAGGACCTGGCGCAGGGATGGGGTCTACCTCGGGAGGACCTGGGGCAAGAAAGAGTGGCGGGGGGGGGCGAGGGGCAGTGCGGTAGGGAAAGAGACGGTAAAAGGGAACTGACTCGTCAAAGGTAACGTCCTGAGACGGAAAGACACAGCGCGAGGCGGGGTCGTAAAACTGCCAGCCAGGCGCGTCAAGGATAAAGCCAAGGAAAACACAGGGAATGGCGCGAGGGGAGACCTTGTCCGAGGTGGTATCGCGGACAAAGGCACGAGCACCCCAGACCCGGAAACGCGACGCATCGCCAACCTTCTGAGAAAAGAGAACGAGGATGAATTGACTGAGGGAAAGTTGGGTACAAGTACAAACCCTAAAAAGTGGTACCCCATATGTGCTACCCCACTATAGCCTACAACAGCTATGTCATATAAACCTGACACACCCCCATAGGCAAAGTGGGGGAGAACAAGGGGTCACAAGACCGGTCAAGCAAAGCAAAGCAAGCTCAGGGTGGATCACAAAGTCACCACACATTCCGAGCACAAGTTCAAGGCCACAAGGCCAGTTCACATGCAGGATTACATATATATATAAGGCTAGACAAGCAAGAGCAGGTGTATATATATATGCAATAGTACAAACAAGGTCAAGGGGTGAGCAAGTGAGGCAAGGTAGGCACAAGACCCAGCTGAGTACAGAAGCGCTGATGATCACAAGGCGCAAGTGCCTTGGTGAAGATATCAGCAGTGTTGGCCTCAGAGGCCACGTACGCAAGGCGAAGCTGACCACGCTGCTGTAGCTCACGAGCAAGGAAGTAGCGAAGAGCAATGTGCTTCGTTCTGTGCTCCAGTCTCTGCTCTCGACACAAGGCCAGCATGGCCTTGTTGTCTACGTACAGGACTGGAGGAGAACGAGGCGGCTCTCCGAGGTCAGTCAGCAGGTAGGTGAGCCAGCGAAGCTCCTGTGCAGCCATGGCCCCGGCGTAGATCCCAGCCTCAAAACTGGAGCCGAGAACAGAAGACGAGCAGGTAGCCCGCCACGAAACAGAGCCGGAACCAAGGCTGAAGGTGTAACCCTGTGACGACAGTAGCAAGGAGACGCGTGACAGTAGGACTTGCAACACGAAAAGAGTCCGACTCCGGGTCGGCAAGAGCAGGAAGAGAGGACTCAGGAGGAGAAGGCAAAGGGGCATGCAGAGTAGCAGTGGACGTACGTAGAGACATCCGGTGCGTGCCATGGACAGGAGGAGGACGCTGACGCGAACCACGACCACTAGTGCGAGCAGGACGGACAGGCGACGCAGGGCGAGACGCAGGCTCACGACGCTCAGCAAGACCTCCAGTAGGACCAGTGTAGGGAGAAGGAGCAGGCAGTGGGGAGGTCGGCAGTAACTGTAACTGTAACAGGACAGGCTGTGGACACTCTAAGGGAGGAGGAGGACCAGTAGAAGGCGGGAGACCAAGAACCTGCTGAAGGAGCGGAACGAAGTACGGTCGAGGCCGCGCGGCGACTCCAGACACACCAGGGATAGCACCAATACCCCCAGCGGCAGCACCAGCGCCAGCAGCACCCCCAGTTCAAGTACCTCCAGCAGCACCAGTAGCACCCCCAGCAAGACCGCCTCCAGGACCGAAAGCAGTAGCCTCAGCGCCAACACCCTTAGCAGCTCCAGCTCCAGTCGTACCCGCAGGCCCAGCAGCTCCAGTACTCCCAGTACGAGCACCTCCGGGACCCGCGGCACCAGCACCCTCAGCAGCCGAAGAACCTCCACCTCCAGCAGCACGCCTCCAGCGCCGGGCAAACTACTCGCGCAGCTCCTGTGGAGAGGGTGGCTCCCGCCGAGACGAAGCACCCGGAGAACCTCCAGGCCCAGCACCGCCAGACGCCACACGAGCAGGCCCAGCTCCCTCAGGCTCCACACCCCCAGGCTCAGCACCTCCAAGCGTAGCACCCCCAGGCTTAGCACCCCCAGGCTCAGCACCCTCAGTGGTAGCACCCCCAGGCTCAGCACCCCCAGGCTCAGCACCCCCACGCTCAGCACCCCCAGTAGTAGCACCCTCAGGCTCAGCACCCCCATGCGTAGCACCCATACGCTCAGCACCCCCAGAGTCAGCACCCCCAGGCTCAGCACCCTCAGCAGCACCAGAGTCACTAGTAACCTCGACAGGCTTGACTGCGTCTACCTGGGACACACATGAAGGGGCAGGACCCTGAGGGGGGGGGGGGTCTACCTGGGGGGGACCTGGTACAAGGAAGAGCAGTGGCGGGGGGAGGGACGGAGTGCGGTAGGGGAAGAGACGGTAGTAGGGGACCGACTCGTCAAACGTGACGTCCTGGGAGGAAAGAACACGGCGAGAGGTGGGGTGGTAGAACTGCCACCCTGGCGCGTCAGGGGGGAAGCCATGGAGAACGTAAGGAGCAGCGCGAGGGGACAGCTTGTCCGCAGACAAGTCGCGGACAAACGCCCGAGATCCCCAGACACGGAACGCAGACGCATCGCCAACCTTCCCCGTCCACAGTAAAGCTGGGGAGGTCTCTGGCATGGAGACCCTGGGCTGAAGAATGATCTGATGCGCCGCGTACCGAACTGCAAACGGCCACAGAAAATGGAGGGCAGCCGCATGCATCATGGACGTACGAGCGACATCCATGACCATGCCAATGCGGCGCTCAGCAATCCCATTTTGCTGTGGAGAGTCCGGAAGCGTGAAGGTCTGGCGGATGCCTCGTGCACGACAGTAGGCTCGCAGAAGGCCAGAGGAGAACTCTCCGCCTCTGTTAGAGTGCAGACGCAGAACAGGAAAGTCCGAGCCGAAGCTCTGCCTGAGCTAGAGACGAGCTGCGCGGATCTAGTCGATCGGCACCTCAGTGACATCACCCTTGCTGCGCAAGGGGAAGACTGTGGTGTAACGTGAGTAGTCGTCAACCACCAGCAGGAAGTAGCGCTCGTGACCCTGTCCACGGACGCGGGCCGGGCCCCACATGTCCATGTGAAGCGTCTGCAGCGGGGCCTCTGTCGGAGGAAACTGAGAGGAGTGAGGGGCAGCCCGCTGCCGCCCCTCGACACAGGGGACGCAGGTAGGGCTAGGCCCAGGAGGAAGGGGAGGGAGGGACCGGGGAAGACCAGAGACAAGGACACGGGAGGCCATGCCTCGGAGACGAAGCAGGGAGGGGTGACCAAGGCGGTGGTGCTAGAGGAGAGTCTCGTGAGACAGGAGGCGACACGAGCAGGGGGCAGACTCAGGACCAGACCTGGATGCTGCAGCAAACACCTGACCCGACGCAGCTACCTGACCAGACGCAGTGACCGGAGGAGACACAGTGGTCAGTGTGTACAGGCTCGACCCCGGCCGACGTATAAACGTGGCCAGGTGTCGGCCTGTCTGAGCGTGCGTGCAGTGGGTCACCCGCTGACTCGCAGGAGTGAACTGGTGAACCCCCGCATCCTGTAGGTCAGCACCACTCACCAAGTTCGTAGAGAACGAGGGGAGGTAAAGACCAGACAGGTTGCCAGAGGGGGCCACTAGACACGGGAGGACAGTGGAGTAGTGAGCAAGGACAGGACCCCCAGAGGGGTCTGCCAGAGAGACTGCAACTGGCCGGCCAAGCGGCGTGAGTGTGGTGCGGTCTCGAAAGAAGGAGCGAGAAGCCCCCGAGTCAAGGGTGAAGGTGTGGGAGGCCGAAGCCGACGCAGTACCTGAGGGAGCAGACACACTAGCACCTAGAGCAGCAGCCTCGCTAGCACCTAGAGCAGCAGCCTCACCAGTACCTAGAGCAGCAGTCTCAATGCCCGGGTCGGGCGGAAAACACCGGTAACAGTCACCCTCATCAATAATAGTCACAGCATACATGGCAGCAAGAATAGCATCAAAGTCAAGGTCAAAGACAGCTACTCCCGCCCTAGAAAGCTCGCCCTAGCGTGGGATCTCAGTGGCCTCCGGGAACTGGTGACGCCAAGCGTCCGTCAGGCGGCCAAAGCAGCGCTGGGTGGAGTGCGCACCCCCGCACTGCTCACCTGCGCGGTCGCCGGTGCGTAGGACGTAGGTGCACGGACCAGTACCCCCACCTCGCTGGCGGGCAGCGTACCACTCACGGAGCTGCTGAGGGGGGGGGGATGTCATGAGTGCGCTGCTGCTGCTGCTGCTGCTGGCGCTGACCACCACCGGAGCCGACCCTCTGCGCAGCGCCACCCCGACCAGCTCCACCTCCACCACCACCGCCTCCTCCGGCGCCGCCACCTCCGCCACCTCCGCTCCCACCGCCACCGCCGCCGCCGCCTCCGCCTCCACTGCCGCCACCGACACCTCCACCCCCGCCACCACCCCCACCGCCACCCCCACCCCCTCCACTGCCTCCACCGCCTCCACCGCCTCCTCCACCGCCCCCGCTAGCTCCTCCAGCGCCCTTGCCCCCCTTGCCCTTGCCAAGGCGGCGTCTCCCGCTAGGGGTAGACGCCGCACCGGCCGACTCAAGCCCAACGAGGTCGGCCGCAGCAGCAGAGGCAATAGAGGGCAAAAGGGGGGAGGGGGAACACCCCTCAAAGATGGGGGTGCGAGGGTCACCACGAGAGGCTCCCACATCTACTATGCTCTTCTCTGCTGCTAGGAGGGCCTTCTCGAGGAGGTCAACGGTGAGAGTGGTGGGGCAAACTGAGAGGAAGTGGTCCGTGACTACGCGAAGGGAGTCAGGGAGCCGGGTGACTATGTAGTAGAGGGTGATGTACATGGGGGGGGGGTTCTTGGCGCAGAACTCAGTAGGAAGCGCAGCGCGGTAGCGAGTGTCACTAGTGCGGAGGTGCGAAATGAGGTTAGCGACTGTGGGAAAGGCAGCAAGGTCAGGGAAGAGGTACGGTAGCATGAGGCGGCTCAGTGCAGCAGTGGCAGGGGAGGATTAGCGTGCAACTACAGCGTCGTACAAGGTCTGAGCACTCTTGTACTGACTAAAGTGCGCACGCTCAGAGGTAGGGAGGTGGCGACGCACAGCAATACGTGCATCAGCATCGCGTGTGGCCCACTGTGAGCAAACAGTGGCGTCGGCATCAGCAGCAGGGGCAGGAGAGGCACCAGAGGTGAGGTCAAAGAGGGAGAGACCGTCCGCCCTATCGCACAGTAGGAAAAGCTGCAGGTCATCTACCCTGATGTCTAAGTCAATGGCCCGACCCTCAGCGTCAAAAGCGAGGACACTAGGGGTAGCCATGACAGTAGTAGACTAGCAGCGCGAACAGTAGGGTAAGGGCAGTGCAGTGACAGAGGCGCTGCTCTTACCGGACAAGGCGGCTTGGGCGGCTCGGCGGCTCGGCAACTGGGCGGCTCGGCGGCTCGGTGACTAGGCGGCTCGGCGGCTCGGCTCGGGCGGCTCGGGTGCTCGGCGGCTCGGCTGCTGGGCGGCTCGACTGCTCGGCGGCTCGGGTGCTTGGTGGCTCGGCGGCTCGGCTGCTGGGCGGCTCGACTGCTCGGCGGCTTGGCTGCTAGGTGGCTCGGCGGCTCGGCTGCTGGGCGGCTCGGCGGCTTGGCGGCTCGGCTGCTGGGCGGCTCGGCGGCTCGGCTGCTGGGCGGCTCGGCTGCTCGGCGGCTCGGCTGCTGGGCGGCTGTGCCGCTAAGGAAGGCGGGGCCGCGAAGGGCGGCAGGGCCGCTGAAGTGAGCGGCGACGGGGCCGCAGAGGAGGCAGCGGGAGGGCCGCTGAAGGGGCGGCGTCGAGGCCGCTGCAGGGGTGGCGACGTGGCCGCTGAAGAAGGCGGCGGGGCCACTGAAAGGGCGGCGACGGGCCGTAAGGGGAGGGCGGCGACGGGGCCGCTGTAAGGGCGGCGACGGGGCCGCTGTAAGGGCGGCGACGAGCCGTAAGGGGAGGGCGGCGACGGGGCCGCTGCAAGGGCAGCGACGGGGCCGGTGTAAGGGCGGCGACGGGGTCGCAGGTGAAAGGGCGGCGACGGGCCACAGGGGGAGGGCGGCGACGGGCCGCTGAGGGCGGTACGACGGGGCCGCAAAAGGGCGACGCGACGGGGCCGCTAGGGAAGGCGCGACCCTAAGCGCGCTTCGGGAAGGGGCGGGACACGCCCCGGGCAGGAAAGAAAAAATCGGTGGGCCCTAGGAACAGTTCCCACTAGGGAACCTGATCGATACCATGAGAAAACAGAACGAGAATGAATTGACTAAGGGAAAGTTGGGTACAAGTACAAACCCTAGAAAGTGGTACCCCATATGTGCTACCCCACTATAGCCTACAACAGCTATGTCATATAAATCTGACACCTTCCCCATCCACAGCAGAGTGGGCGAGGTCTCCGGCAAGGAGACACGGGGCCAGAGGTTGAGCTGATGCGCGGCGTACCGGACCGCAAACGGCCACAGAAAATGGGGGGCAGCCGCATGGATCATGGAGGTACGAGCGACCTCCATGACTAAGCCAATGCGGCGCTCAGCAACCCCATTCTGCTGCAGAGAGGTCGGAAGCGTGAACGTCTGGCGGATGCCGTGCTCCGCACAGAAGGCGGCCAAGAGGTCTGAGGAAAACTCACCACCTCTGTCAGAGTGCAGACGCAGGACAGGAAAGTCCGACTGGAACCGCTCGCGGAGCTGGAGATGAACAGCGCGGATCCAGGGGATCAAAACATCAGGGACCTCCCCCTTGCGCTGCAAGGGGAAGACCGTGGTGTAGCGCATGTAGTCGTCCACGACCAGCAGGAAGTACCGCTCGTGGCCCTGTCCACGAACGCGGGCTGGGCCCCACACGTCCAGGTGGAGAGTCTGCAGTAGAGCCTCTGTGGGAGAGAACGAGGAGGAGTGAGGAGCGGCGCGCTGCCGCCCCTCGACGCAAGGAATGCAGGGTGGCGCAGGCAAGGGAGGGAGGGCAGGCAGAGACCTGGGAAGGCCAAAGACCAGGAAGCGAGAGTGCATGCTACGAAGGCAAGGCAGGGAGGGGTGACCAAGGCGGTGGTGCCACAGGAGAGTGTCGTGCGACAGCCGGCGCGTACAGCTGGGGAGACAAAGGGGTGGAGCGCGACGTAGTGGTGAGGGTGTACATACTGGACCCAGGCGCACGTGTGAATGTGGCCAGGTGACGGCCGGTCCGGGAGCACGTGCAGATCGCCACACGCTGTCCTCCAGGAGTAAAGGTGTCAACCCAGTGATCCTGAAGGACGGCGTTGTCCACCAACTTCGTAGAGAACGAGGGGAGGTGGAGACCAGACAGCTCACTAGACGGGACCGCCGGACATGGAAGCATAGTGGAAGACCGTGCAAGCACTGGGCCCTTAGAGGGGTCAGCCAGTGAGACACGAACAGGTGCAGGGAGGGGAGTGACTCTGGTGCTGTCGCGAAAGAAACAGCGGGAAGCACCAGAGTCAAGTGTGAAGGTGTGCAAGGCCTGTCCGGACGCAGTACCAAGGGGAGTAGGATCACAAGCACCTAGTGCCACAGGCGCTATACCTGGGGCTATACTGGGGTCAGGCGGCACACACAAGTAGCAGTCACCCTCAGCACTAACAGTCAATGCATGCATGGCAGCAAGAATAGCCTCATAGTGAAGATCAAAGATAGGTACATCACGCCTAAGCAGGTCTGCCCAGTTAAGGAACTCAGTAGCATCAGGAAACTTGATGCGCCAGGCATCGCTAAGCCGAGCGAAGTAGCGGTACTCAGTGTGAAACCCTGTGCAATGGCGACCAGCGCGGGGACCTGCGCGAATGATATAGGGGCAGCGACCAGGACCCCCAGACGCCCCACGCCCGGCATACCAGTCAAGAAGCTGCTGGGAAGTGGGGGTCTGGCGCTGACGCTGCTGCGGCTGCTGCTGCTGCTGCTGCTGCTGCCCCTGGCCACCACTGGTGTCACCCAAGCCCCCACCACCGCTGCCACCACCACTCCCCCCTCCGCCACCACCGCCGCCGCCACCGCCACCACTCCCGGCACCACCACCGCCCCCACCACCACCACCACCGCCCCCACCACCACCTCCAACCCTACGACCACCCCCACCACCTCCACCTCCCCCGCCGCCTCCACCACCACCCCCTCCACTGCCACGTCCGCCACCCCTGCCACCCTTGCCTCCCCTGGAGCCGCTGCGCTTCCCACTAGGAGCGGAAGAAGCTGCGACCTTCTCAGCACCAAGGGGGTCGACAGCAGCAGCTGCGGAGGCATAGGAGGGGGTAAGAGGGGAGGGGGAGCATCCCTCAAAGAGGGGAGAGAGAGGAGAACCACGAGCAGCACCTACAGCGATGATGTTCTTCTCTGCTGCTAGGAGGTGCTTCTCGAAGTCGGCGACAGTGAGAGTGGTAGGGTCTAGGGCTAGGAAGTGGTCCCTGACGTAGCTAAGAGTGTCAGTGAGGCGGGTGACGAGGAAATAGAGAGTGAAGTACATCGAGGGGGGGGGGGGGGGTTTGCGGCGCAGAACTCGGCTGGAAGGGCGGCACGAAAGCGAGTGTCACTAGTGCGAAGGTGAGAAATGAGGTCCTCAACAGTGGTAAACGAGGACAGGTTGGGGAACATGTATGGTAGCATGAGTCGACCTAGGGCTGCAATGGCCGGGGAGGAGTAGCGCGCAACTACAGCGTCGTACAGTGCCTTAGCAGTCTTGTGCTGGCTGAAATGCGCGCGCTTAGTGATCGGCAGATGGTTCCTAATAGCTAGGCGTGCACCAGCATCGCGAGTCTGCCACTGTGAGCGTTTGAGAGCTGTAGCGTCGGCAGCAGGAGCAACGGCAGTGCCAGACACGTAATCGAACAGTGAGACGCCGTCTTTGGCATCGGTCAGAAGGAACAGTTGGAGATCGTCAAGCCACACAGCGAACTCTATCGGGCGACAGTTAGACTGAAACGCGAGAACATTAAGTGTCGCCATAATCGCACCGTAGGTAAAGCCAGTAGGCAAAGGCAGTAGGGAGCAAGCAGTAGGCAGCAGGCAAAGGCAAAGGCAGCAGGCAGCAGACAGAAGCAAAGGCAGTAGGCAGCAGGCTGCAGTGGCGGCGCACAAGCTGCAGGGGCGGCGCGCAAGGCAGCAGTGGGCCGAGTGCGGGCTCCTGAGGCGGCTCGCGAGGCAGCAGGGGGCCGCTCACGAGCTCCTACAGCGGCGCGCGAGACAGCAGCGCGCCGCGCGCGCTCCTTAGGCGGCTGCCGGGGCAGGAGCGGGCTGCGCGGGCGGCAGACGTAGCGCGCGGGGCAGCAGCAGACTGCGCGGGCGGCAGAGGCGACGCGCGGGGCGGCAGCGGGCTGCGGACGAGCGACAGACGCGACGCGCAGGGCAGCAGCGGGGTGCGCGGGCGGCGGACGCGGCGAGCGGGGCCTAAGCGGGCTGCGCGGGCTGCTGACGTGGCGCGCGGGGCCAAAAACGGGCTACGCGGGCTGCTTATGTGGCGCGCACTAAAGAAAAAATAGTACGCGCGCTCGCAGCTGAGGCGCGCGCGGGCAGCATGCAAGGCAGACAGGCAGGCAAGGTCGTAGGTGAGATCATGCGGTAACCGGTGGGCCCTGATCTTAGAACCGGGGTCCTAAAGACCTACTGCTCTAGGTACCATCTTAGAACTTAGGCATGAAAAGCATAGGAGGTTAGGTCAAGGTTGGGGTACAAAACTAGAGTGTCGAGAGAATTTCTGTACCCCCTAAGGCTAGCCCCAATATAGCATAGATAACAACATTCATATGTTTTGACAGTTTGCCATCTTGACCGTGCGCCACGTCTGATTTGATGGCGCACCGTGAATCCTGCGTATGTTTCGATAGCGCACACAATGGCATTCGTTGATTTCGTTAGTTTTGTTGCAGCTGCAAACGTGGGCAGAAGGACACACGTATGCATGAATGTGCAGGCGCACGTTTGAACCGAATCTCGACTCTAGTCCAGTGGCCATGTTTGGTTCCATCTTTTCTAACTGTTTTAGCGAAAGTCGCTACCCAGCATGGCGAAATTAACGAAACAGGTTACCCGAGCTCAGCCCGACAAGGACACATGCCCTTACTTCGCAAATTTGTACCGGCCATGACGGACATTGCTCGCCAGAATGCCGCCTCGACAGCTCGCGCTGTCCCGGAACCAACTCTCTCGACCCTTTAAAAATTTTGGCGCATCGTGTTCGACTCGACGCCACAGGCCGCCACGTGGACTTATAAGTCCGCCGGACCGACCGTACCAGTGAAGATGACACATGGGTGCCGTCCGCCTTGCTTGAAGCATCTTCGCTTCTTGGTGATTATCTCGCCCACAAGCGAGCTGCAGACGTTGACCATCTTTCTTAAAGTGGGGGGTTGTGCAAGGGGAAGCATTTTCGTTATCGGGGCTGACTGCTACGCGTGCAACCCCAACACTTTCGTGTCAGAATGTATTTGCTGTCTAGCCTGCAGTGGGGTACTCTGTAATGAGTACAACCCAATTTAGAGTGTTGTACTTGTATCCCAACTCTTGCTAGTGAATCACTTTTCTCCTTCTCAACTTTCTCGACATTCCTCTCGATACTTTTCCTAAACCTAAAACCTAAGCTACTAAGGCACCTAAACTATGGCCTCTAAGGCTACTACACTCTAGAACTTTTACATGGTATTCAGAGCAGGTACCTTCCTGCTGCCTTCTTGCTTCCGCTGCCTATCGTCCAGCCGCGCGCCTCGGGCACGCGGCGTATTTTTCTCGCCGTGCGCCTGCCCGCCGTGTGCTCGGGGCGCACGGCGGTTTTCTGCCCGCCGTGCGCCCCGAGGCGCGCGGCGGGTTCCTACCTCGTCGCGGCGTCTTGGGGGCCCGCGCACTGGCCCCGACCGTCGCCTCCTCGCGGCGTTTTGGGGGCCCGCACGCAGGTCCCTTCCGTTGCCTCATCGCGGCACTTTCGGGGCCCGCGAGCCGGCCCCTCCCGTTGCCTCGTCGCGGCACCTTAGGGGCCTGCGCGCGGTCCCCTCTCGTCGCCCGTCGAGGCACTTTCGGGGACCTGCGCGGCTCCCTAGCACGTCGCCCTTCAGGGCACCATGGGGGCCGCGCCCTTCCCCTCCCCTCCCTCCTACTTTCCGCAGCAGCACCCGCCCCTGGAGCAGCCGCCGCTGCAGCAGCAGCCCCTGGAGCAGCCACCCCAACAGCAGCAGCCCCTGGAGCAGCCGCCCCAGCAGCAGCAACCCCTCGAGCCGCCGCTACTACTGCAGCCACCCCAACAGCAGCAGCCCCTAGAGCAGCCACCCCAGCAGCAGCCGCCCCAGTAGCAGCAGCCCCTGGAGCAGCCACCCCAGCAGCAGCACCCTCGGGAGCAGCCGCCCCAGCAGCAGCCCCTGGAGCAGCAGCCCGAGCAGCAGCAGCCACTGGAGCAACCGCCCCAGCAGCAGCAGCCCCGGGAGCAGCCGCCCCAGCAGCAGCCCCTGGAGCAGCAGCCCCAGCAGCAACAGCCACTGGAGCAGCCGCCCCAGCAGTAGCAGCCCCTGGAGCAGCCGCCCCAGCAGCAGCAGCCCCTGGAGCCGCCGCTACTGCAGCAGCCGCCCCAGCAGCAGCAGCCCCTGGAGTAGCCGCCCCAGCAGCAGCAACCCCTGGAGCAGCCGCCCCAGCAGCAGCAGCCCCTGGAGCAGCCGCCCCAGCAGCAGCAGCCCCGGGAGCAGCCGCCCCAGCAGCAGCCCCTGGAGCAGCAGCCCCAGCAGCAGCAGCCACTGGAGCAGCCGCCCCAGCAGCAGCAGCCCCTGGAGCAACCGCCGCTGTAGCAGCCGCCCCTGGCCCCTGCAGCAGCCGCTCCTGGACCCGGTGCAGCCGTGGGGGGGTGGGTGTGGGGGTGATGGTTGTGGGGGTGTCGCTTGTGCGTGCTGTCCCCTCCTCCTCCTCCTCCTTCGTCTCCCACTGCTGCAGCTCTCGCTGAGGGGGGTGGATGTGTGGGAGTCTGGGGTTTAGGGTTTAAGGGGGTGCTGTGGGTGTAGGGCTAGAGCTAATCACAGAGGCACCTAAACTATGGCCTCTGAGGCTACTACACTCTAGAACTTTTACATTTCGAACTTCGCACGTTCGGCCCACATCCATGATTCTATCAAATGTTGTAGCCGTTAGTGATTTGTGTCATATGGGGTAAGCAGTTAGGCTTATGTACCCCAGCCAACCTTAGTCAAACCATCATTCAGTTTTTGACATGGTATCACCTAGGTTCGGATCATGTGGGATCCCGTTCCTCCCGCTCACGCACGTAATGCCTGGGGCTGTCCCATACCCTAGTGTTGTCACGCTCGTACCGTTCCCTAGTCGCGCCGCGCTGGTCGCGCCGCGCCCGCTTTTCCCGTCGCGTCGCATCCCCCTGTGAGATTAGTAGGTATAGTGAGGAGCCATAGCTAGGGTTTACCTAGCTAGGCAAGAGAAAGTTAGGCAAAAGAGGGTTTGCACTAGCAAGAATGAGGATACAAATAGCAAACCCTAAAAGGGTTGTACTCGCTATAGAGCACCCCACTACAGGCTAGAGCATAATATTCTGACACCCCCCCCCCCCCCCCACCCACCCCTGCCCGTCCCGTCCTCTGTAGGAGGCCATCTCTAAGTCCATGGCAGCTCTCCACTGAGAGGCCCAAGGCCATGACACTGCCTCAGCGTAAATGCGAGGAGCTAACTTCTTTCAGACCTTCGCGCCTACTCCAAAGATGACCTCTCTTCTTGTGTTACTGCACATAGCAGCACAGAGACTATGAGTTACACTTTCTCGACATCTCCACTGCCTTCCTTCGGGGTAGTCTACACGAGAAGGTCTGGCTGTGTTGTCCCTTTGCCTTCACTGGCCCTTTCCCTCCTGGGACCCAGTGGAGGCTGAGGTGACCGGTTTACGGTCGTCAAGCTCTTTGTGAGCGGCACGGCATCCTTTGTTCTACACTGTCTAACCTCGGTTTCCAGTCGTCTTCTGCCGACCCGTCGTTGTTCGTTCATCGTGGCTCCATACCGTTCTTTGTACTGGTCTACGCCGATGACCTGGTTTTCGCCACTGCTGAAGAGACACACGTGCACTGACCTTGGTGAGCTGCGCCACTACCTTGGCCTGCAGATTTCCAGGGACAGAGCCGCTCGCACCATTACACTCTCACAGTCACAAATGTTGCAGCAGGTCCTTCAGCAGTTCAAGCTTCAGCACTCTACAGTATAGCGCACACATCTTGCTGTTGACCACAGACTCACCAGTCCCTTTCCTGACGAGCCGTTTGAGCCTAGTGGTCCTTACGCAGAGCTTGTGGGCTGCCTCATATACCCTATGGCTTGTACTCGCTCGGACCTCGTCTTCCTCCTCAGCATTCTTGCTTGCTTTGTTGCGCCAAGGAGACACCGTCCTGTTCACTGGACAGCTGCTGTGAGGGTGGCGAAGTACCTAGCGACGACATCAGGCGTGGGGCTGGTTCTTGGAGGGGGCAGTCTATCGTACGTACTGGTCACTGTGACTCTTTTTACGCAGACGACTCCGCAACTCAGCAGTCTACTCAGGGGTAATGTTTCAGCCTGGGCTCTGAAGCTGTTTCGTGGAGGTCCACACGTTCCTCCTCGGTCTCGACATCTACCGCTGAGGCTGAGATCTACGCTGGAGCCATGGCTGCACAGAAGCTGCGCTGGTTGACCTTCTTGCCCACTGATCTTTGTGAGCGGTTGAGCTCTGCACCGACCTTGTTCACTGATAACAAGGCATCGATTCTTCTCTGTCAAGAGCCGCGAATGGAGAGTAGAGTGAAGCACATCAACGCCAGGTACTTTTTTTTGCGAGAGTTGCAGAGGCGTGGATAGGCTCGCTTCGACTTTGTCGAGTCTGAGGCCAACACTGCAGACATCTTCACCAAGGCCCTTCCGCATTGTGACCACCTGAGGTGTTGTGTGCAGTTAGGTCTTGTTGACACAGGTTCTCGTCTTGCGTAGACTTGAGTTCTCTACTTACTTTGTTCGTATAGTTACCTCTCTGAACTCTTGAATTGGCCTTGTGGCCCTTTTGCTAGTGCTGACTGTGTGGTGACGTTGTGATGCACCCTGAGCTTTGCTGTTGTGTTACTGGTCTTGTAATTGTACGGTTTTGGCTTTGCTTGACACCCCTTTCTTAGGCTTATGGGGGTGTGTCATATGTTGTAGCCGTTAGTGATGTGTGTCATATGGGGTACATCAATTAGGGTTAGGTTTATGTACCCCAACCAACCTTAGTCAAACCATCATTCAGATTTTGACAGATTCCAAGGCTCCTCCGCGTTGCCTTCGGTTTTAACTTCTGGCGGAGTAAATAGACCGAACTGGTTTGTCGAGTGACCCTCGGGGTTGTAATCGCTAACGAGTGCTGAAGGATTTGTAAATCCTTACACTTTTACAGCTCATATCGGAACCAGTTAATTTTTTTAGTCCGAATATAGCGTGTTCGCTATGTTGGTAACTTGGCAATCACAGCAAAGCAAGCCGCTGCCTGCGCTAGCAAAAAACAAGCGACGCGTAACAGATTCGACGCGCTCATCGCGCAGGTGGTTCCCCAACCCAAACTTTCCAGGCAAGGCAACCAATCGGATGGTTCTTCGCCTGTGAATCTTGCATTCCGTTTTGCCTGGAATTGCTCCAAGCCCATTTCCCAACAATCACAAAGAAGACTTGCAAGATTCCCTGAAAGCAGGCTCGTATTGTACAATGGTACCTTCACTTACTACATCGTTCTTGCCTCAAGTGACTGATAGCGGAAGAATTAGTGACTGAATCTAGCGGATCTACTTGCCGTGAAGTCATTCCCAATGGTCGGTCGTTGTCGTTACGTACAGTGATGGCCCAGTTTCTCCTCTTGTCTCGAGAGTTTTTTTCTCGAATCATGCTGTGGGCTAGTACTATAAGGGAATTTCGCTGCGCAACATAAAAATGAGTGGTAGCAAAGCGGTCTACATCGCGAAACCTCCTTCCCATCCCCCCTCTGCCTTTCACGTCCTCAGGTGAAGTCGTCGCGGGTGCTGCTCGGCCTCGTTGTGGCTTTCATATTCCTCGCGCTGCTGCCCTGCTCGGCGCATTCTGCTCGGTTCATTCAGCCGTCGGCAGCAGCGGCGGCGGCGGCGGAATCGGTGAGGGCGGCAGCGGAGGCGGAGGAGGATGTGCGGAGCCCCATCCCGCTGGCGCAAACGCTGGCGGAGGCGTCCGACATTGCGCCCGACGGTGGGGGTGCGTTCCATGCCGCTCAAGGGCAGAAGCGAGCGGTGGGGACTCCACCACCGGATAGCGGATAGCGGGCAGTGCGTGGGGTGCTGTACGCTCCCCGCGATGCTTCTAACAGAATTTTTATTCTCGCCTTGCATCTGTATCTCCGTTCTTTGGTTGGAGACCTGTTGTTCCCTTGCTTCCTCGCTTCCGTTCCAACCGTGAGTTTTCCGCATCGACTCGCACGCGCCATTTGCACGTCCCCTTACGTGTGCTACCCGCGCCCACAGGAGCCGTCCGGCGCATGTTAGACGGCGTTCAGTTGGCCGCGACGAGCCCCGAGGAGAGCGACCTGGTGGTCATCGGCGGCGGGCCGGGCGGGTACGCGGCAGCCATCAGAGCCGCGCAGCTGGGCATGAAGGTCACGTGCGTTGACAAACGCGGCTCGCTGGGCGGCACGTGCGTGAACGTGGGGTGCACTCCATCCAAGGTGCGAGAACGGGTGTAGAAACGGGCTAGGCCGGGCAGTGATTCGTGGGAGCTTTGTGATAACGCACGGATGAATGCGTGCGGCAGTGCCTCACCTTTTTCCCTCTTGCCTCCACCAGCGCTTTTTTCCACCGCTGAAGGCATTACGAGCTGTTCCTTGCATCCATGCACCCATGGACACATGCACCCATGCTCCCGTGCCCCCGTGCTTTCATGCGCCGATGCACCATGCACCCACGCTACCATGCTCCCATGCTCCCATGCACCCA
Organism: Closterium sp. NIES-65; assembly: GCA_948144175.1. NCBI lineage: Eukaryota > Viridiplantae > Streptophyta > Zygnematophyceae > Desmidiales > Closteriaceae > Closterium > Closterium sp. NIES-65. Next base: position 16,007 of record CANXME010000177.1, on the reverse strand, counting down.
TGCTCCCATGCTCCAATGCTTCCGTGCTCCCATGCTCCCATGCTCCCATGCCCCCTGCCCCCCTTCTTCCGTGCTCCCATATTTCCATGCTCCCTGCTCTCCCATTCTCCCATCCCATGCTCCCATGCACCCATGCTCCTATGCTCCCATGCTCCCATGCTTCCATGCTTCCATGCTCCCTTGCTCCCATGCTCCCATGCTCCCATGGCCCCTGCCCCCCTTCTTCCGTGCTCCCATGTTTCCATGCTCCCTGCTCTCCCATTCTCCCATCCCATGCTCCCATGCACCCATGCTCCCATGCACCCATGCTCCCATGCTCCCATGCTTCCATGCTCCCATGCTTCCATGCTTCCATGCTCCCATGATCCCATGCATTCAGACCCTCCTGCACCTATCTAACAATGCACTTGTGGATGCATCTCCCCATCGCTTCTCTCTCTCTCTCTCTCCGAACCCTCTGATATTCTAGCTTCCTAGAACCCCACCCTTTCCCACCCCAATCATTAAGAGACAAAGCACTGCCTCTTCGCCTTCACCGCGTTTGCTGGTGCCTCTCCATTTCCTTTCCTCCCTGCAAGCAGGCACTGCTGGAGTCATCTCACATGTACGACGAGGCGCAGCACTCGTTGGCGGCGCACGGTGTGAAGGTGGCGGACGTGGAGGTGGACCTGCCCGCCATGATGGCGCACAAGACCAGCGCCGTGGCAGGGCTCGCCAAGAACATTGAGGCACTGCTCAAGAAGAACAAGGTCACGTACCTCAAGGGCCATGGCAAGATTGTGGGTCCAAACCAGGTCGCCGTCTCCCTGCTGGATTCCCCGGGGGAAACCAAGCTCATGAACGCGAAGAACATCATCATCGCCACGGGGTCGGACGTGCAGGCGCTGCCGGGCGTGCCGATCGACGAGAAGAAGATCGTGTCGTCCACCGGCGCGCTCAGCCTGCCCGCCGTGCCCAACAAGCTCGTCGTGCTGGGCGGCGGGGCCATCGGGCTGGAGCTGGGATCTGTGTGGGGGCGGCTGGGCGCGGAGGTGACGGTGGTGGAGGTCACAGACAGCATCGGGGGGAACATGGACCGCGAGATCCGCCGCACCTTGCAACGCACGCTGGAGAAGCAGGGCTTTAAGTTCATGCTGGCCACGAAAGTGGTGTCCGCGGATGCGTCGGGGAGCGGCGTGGTGCTGCAGGTGGAGGCAGCAAGGGGTGGGCAGCGCAGGCAGGTGGAGGCGGACGTGGTGCTCGTGGCCACGGGGCGCGTGCCGTACACCGACGGGCTGGGGCTGGACGCAGTGGGTGTGAGGAAGGACAAGGTGGGGCGCATTGTGGTGGACGGCCGGTTCCGGTCGTCCGTGCCGAGCGTGTTTGCCATCGGGGACGTTATTAGCGGGCCCATGCTGGCTCACAAGGCGGAGGCGGATGGAATCGCGTGCGTGGATTATATTGTGGGGAAGAATGGGCATGTAGATTACGGCACGGTGCCATGGATCATCTACACGCACCCGGAGGTGGCCATGGTGGGCAAGACGGAGGAGGATTTGAAGCAGCAGGGTGTAGACTATCGCGTGGGAAAGTTCCCCTTCACGGCAAACAGTCGAGCGCGCACGACCGGGGAGACGGAGGGGATGGTGAAGATGATAGCAGAGAAGGCGACGGATAGAGTGGTGGGCGTGCATATCGTGGGGCAGAGTGCCGGCGAGCTGATCATGGAGTGCGTGGTTGGCATGGAGTATGGCGCGAGCAGTGAGGACATTGCGCGCATGAGCCACGGGCACCCTACGCTTAGTGAAGCGGTGAAGGAGGCTGCGCTCGCCACGTACAGCAAGCCCATCCACATGTGATGCAGTTTGTGTGAGGCATGTGTGACATGCACGTTCAAAAGGCCCTTGCCTCTGTGAAGCGCCCACATTTTGGCAGTGTTTGCAGCGGTACTCACTGCGCGAAGGACCGTAGTTTAGTGCTTTTTCTTGTTGGTGCATATTGTACATAATTGTTCATGAAGATGGCCTACCAGTACATGCACTGATTGGATGATTGTTTGCTAGCTCAGACACTACCTGTGTTTGTATCAAGCTTCTAGGCTTCTCTTTCATCAACATGCAATCTTAAAATGCTCATGCAAACACGGAGCTTGATTGTGTTATCTTTCAGTCTCATACAAACTGTCAGATGTTAGTGTTAGTGATGTATGTCACATGGGGTACAACAGTTAGGGTTAGGTTTATGTACCCCAACCAACCTTAGTCAAACCACCATTCCGTTCTTGACATGGTATCACCTAGGTTAGGATCCTCTCGGATCCCGTTTATTCCGCCCTATCAGAACACGCCTGTAGCGCCTATAGCACCCGCCCGTCCCGTCCCGTAGCATCCCGTCCCGTCACACCCGTCTGTCCCGTCGCGTCGCGCCCGTCGCGTCTGCCCCCCCGTCCATCTCGTCCCTTCCCCTCCAGTCGCGTCCCCCCTCCCCCCCCCCCCCACCTCCCCCCCACCCCCTCCCCCCCTCCCCCCCCCCCCCCCCCCCCAAAATTTGCTAACAGCGTGCTTGCGCCCGCGCCCTACCTGTCACGTCGTTACCTGGTCTCGTCCGTACGCGCCTGTTGCGCGCCTCCCTCGCGCCTGCAGTCCGCGCCTGCTGTGCCCGCCGAGCGCCTGCCGTGCTTGCCGCGCCCCGCCCCGTCCGCACCTGCCCTACCCCCTTCGTTCGTCCCGTCCGCGCATGTTGCGCCTGCTGCGCGCCTGCCGTCCGCGCCTGCCACGCCCGCCGAGCGACTGCTGCCGCGCCTGCTGCGCCTGCCGTGCCAGTCGCGCCTGCCACGCTCGCCTCCCGTCCTCGCTCGTCCGCGTCCATCGCACGTTCGCGCCCTGCCCATTCGCGCCCGTCGTTCCTTGCGCCTGTCGTGTCCGCTGCGCCCTCATGTGTGTATGCACTCTCCACTTGGACGTCTGGGGCCCCGCCCCTCGCCCTGGCCCTGAGTGAGAGAGTCTCTTTCTGGTGGTCGTTGACGCTCTCGCTACACCACAGTGTTCCCCCTGGCGAAGAAGTCTGAGGTGACTCCTACGCTGATCCGGTGGTTGCTTACCACTGCGGACACTTGTGATCGTCATGTCAGCTGTCTTCACTCCGAACGCGGGGGTGAGTTTCGCTTCGGCATTCTCGCTGGATTCTGTCACGAGCAGGGCATCCGTCAGTCCTAGACGCTTCCAGAGTCCCCACAGTACAATGGGGTTGCCGAGCGCCGTATAGGCTTGGTCATGGAGATCGCACGCACCTCTATGATCCACGCCCGTGCGCCCCATTTTCTGTGGCCCTACGCGGTTCGGTATGCCGCTCACCAGCTGAACCTCTGGCCACGTGTCTCTCGGCCAGAGGCTTCACCGACCAGTCTTTGGACCGGGTCCCCTGGTGCTGCATCGCGTTTTTGTGTCTGGGGCTGCTTGGCGCTTGTTCGTGACACCTCCGCGGATAGGCTCTCTCCTCGGGCCCTTCCCTGTATCTTCCTTGGTGTCCCTAAGGACTCTTTGACTTCACCTTTTACCACCCTCCCCTTCACCGGTTCTTTGACTCCCGCGACGTTCGTTTTGTCAAGCCAGTGTCCTACTACACCCGGTACCCGTGTCGAGGTCTTTCGGTTCCTCCTCCCCCTCTCTTCCTAACTCCCGCCCCCCCTCCTGCCCCTCCGGTACAGCCCGCCCCCCCCTGGTCCAGCCCCGTCAGGTGTGTCACACGCTACCCCCCCCCCCCCCCCCCTTTAGGTGCCGTCCCCTTCTGCACAGTCCTCGTCACAGCCTACTGCAGACCGTGCGAGAGCAGGTGCTCGTGCCTTGGGGGTACTACCTCTGGAGGTGTTGGAGTTGGAGGTGAGACCGTGCCTGCACGAGGCCCTCGTGCTGGGGGTGCTGGAGTTGGAGCTGAGCCCGCGTCTGCAGGAGGTTCGAGTCTTCGGGGAGCTGGTGTTGGTCGAGCTGTCCATGGGGGTGCTACAACTGGGGGTGCGGGTGCACCTACTACGGGACGTGGAGAGTTTGGGACTTGCCGCGTTACTGTTGGTGGTGCTGGCTCTGGGGGTGGTGCGACTGGTGCTTTGGAGAGCAGTCCTGGGGTTACCACCGCCCCGGGAACTATTTCTCCCCCCAACCCCTACCCAACGCGGCACCAGGCCCATCTTCACCTTGCACGTTAGGAGCAGCTGAAGTTGGAGCGAGAGGGGCTAGAGTTGGAGCGGCAGCAGCTGGAGCTACAGGAGTTGGAGGACCGGTAGCAGCAGCAGCAAGCGCAGCAACCACAGCTGCAGGAGCAGTTTGTGAGAGTACGACGGCTTATGCCAGCTATGCTTGCTTGCCTTTACTTTATTATGCTTTTTCTAGCATAGGATAATTATATGCATGCATGAATTGCTTGATTTCCTAGGCTAGGTGCTTTCCTATATTTTATTATAGTTATAACAACGAGCTAGGTTGCGTGCACCGAATTCTGGCTTTTCGGTTGACACCAAATTGCCTTCTACCGAATTCGGGAAGGATATGTTAGGGACGCTTCGCGACCCTCAGAACCTTCGCGTAACACCTGGTTACTGGGCCTTGTGTCGAGCCTATATACAAGCCTCGTGTTGTACTCTGGTCTCAATCAATTCACATTCTCTTTTCTGAGCTCGATCCTAGATCCTGACACTTGGTAATCAGAGCCTGTTTGCACGCGCAGTTTTTCGACCGCTAAAACATAGCTTTTAAAACCGCGGGGGCGACGACGGAAAGCGACGATTTCGGGTACGTAAACCAGTTCCACGCTATTTTCTAACTTTCTCCTCAAACCGGTTTTCGAACACTCCTCAGGTCTGGGGCGAAAACGTTGGAATTTCGACCGTCGGATCAATTTGAATCTCAACGACCCAAAGAATTTCGCCCCAAACAAGTTGGAATTTGAGCGTCGGATCGAATTTCTTTTCAACGGCCGAGATCAGACGCGAATTTCGACTGAAGGAGAATTACACGACCTACAGAATCAGCCCTCGTCATTTCTGCAGTCAACTCGATTCTCAGTAAGATGACCAGCGCCTAGAATTTGAATATTTTCGTCGCATATCTTCCTATAAATCGCCAATGGAGGAAAATGGAGATAATTCCGAACGAAAAATTACGGAGTTACACACCGGCCTGGACCAGACGCGAGCGGCACTCCAGCGAATAAAGGAGCTTCTCACAAACCAGTCGTTAGCCGCCACGGCAGCAGCGAACGCAACGACGAATGCAGCAGCGACGTCAGCAGCAGCAGCGGCGACACCGACACTTCACCCAGGAGCAGCAGCAGCAGCTACAGTGAATCTTGAGGCGGCACGTTCTCAGAATCAACAAGTTAGTTGGGCTTAGAAGCCACGGCTAGAGTAACTTAGTAGCTTAGGTTTTAGGTTGAAGGAGGTGTCGAGAAAGTTGAAGCAGGAATGAGTGACTTCACTAAGAAAGATGAGTACAAAATATAGTAAGGAGAAGCATGGTGCACCACCTACAGCAAATTGGGATGTGCTGTCAGGAAAACATGCTATAGTCTGTGTAGGCTGTAGTGGGGCAGTTCATATGGGGTACAACACTTTAGGGTTTGCCACTTGTACTCCCCTTTCTGCTCAATGCATTCATTCTCGTTTCTCATCATGGTATCGAGCAGGTTCCCTAGTGGGAACGCTACCTAGGGCCCACCACGATACTTTTTTTTCCTGCCCGGAGCCCGCTTCACTCCTGCCCGAGTTGCGCTCTGTGTGCCCTCCCTACCTTCGAGCCGCCCTTAGTGGCCCCTCTCACGGCCCCTTTAGCCGCCCTTACGGCCCCTCGCGCCGCCCTCTACGGCCCCTCGCGCCGCCCTTACGGCCCCTTAAGGCCCCTCGCGTCGCCCTTACGGCCCTCGCGCGGCCCCTTTCGGCCCCTCGCGGCGCCCTTTCCGGCCCCTTACGACCCCGTCTAGGCCCCTTGCGGCCCCGCTACGGCCCCGTCTAGGCCCCTTACGGCCCCTCCGCAGCCCCGTCTAGGCCCCTTGCGGCCCCGCTAAGGCCCCGTCTAGGCCCCTTACGGCCCCTCCGCAGCCCCGTCTAGGCCCCTTGCGGCCCCGCTACGGCCCCGTCTAGGCCCCTTACGGCCCCTCCGCGGCCCCGTCTAGGCCCCGCTACGGCCCCGTCTAGGCCCCTTACGGCCCCTCCGCGGCCCCGTCTAGGCCCCGCTACGGCCCCGTCTAGGCCCCTTACGGCCCCTCCGCGGCCCCGTCTAGGCCCCTTGCGGCCCCGTCGCCGCCACGTGCGGCCCCGTCGCCGTCACCAGCGGCCCCGTCGCCACCCACCTGCGGCCCTGTCGCCGCCACCTGCGGCCACGCAGCCGCCACCTCCGGCCTCGCCGCCACCTACGGCCCCGTCTCCGTCACCTGCGGCCCCATCGCCCTCCCCTAGCGGCCCTGTCACCGCTCAGCCGCCCAGCGACCGAGCCGCCGAGCAGCCCAGCAGCCGAGCCGCCCTGCCGCCGAGCCGCCCAGCCGCCGAGCCGCCCAGCAGCCGAGCCGCTCAGCAGCCGAGCCGCCCAGCAGCCGAGGCGCCCTGCCGCCGAGCCGCCGAGCCGCCCTACTATCGAGCCGCTGCTATTCCTACCGGTGCTCCCTGGCCCTCCTTCCTCGGACTGGTGAGCTCACTTCCTGCTAGGCCACTGCAGTCATGGCTACCCCCAGTGTCCTTACTTTTAATGCTGAGGGCCGTGCCGTTGACTTTGGGGTCTTGGTCGATGACCTCCAGCTGTTTCTCCAGTGCGATAGGGCAGACGGACTCTCTCTGTTCGATCTCACCTCTAGTGTCTCTCCTGCCCCGACTGCCACTGCTGACAGCACTGTTCGCTCACAGTGGGCCACACGCGATGCTGCTGCTCGCCTTGCTGTGCGTCGCCACTTACCGACCACTGAGCGTGCACACTTAAGCCAGTACAAGAGTGCTCAGACCTTGTACGACGCTGTAGTTGCACGCTACTCTTCCCCTGCCACTGCTGCACTGAGCCGCCTCATGCTACCGTACCTCTTCCCTGACCTTGCTACCTTTCCCACAGTCGATGACCTCATTACGCACCTCCGCACTAGTGACACTCGATACCGCGCAGCGCTTCCTGCTGAGTTCTGCACCAAGAACCCCCCCCCCCCCCCCCCCATGTACATCACCCTCTACTACATAGTCACCCGGCTCCCTGACTCTCTTCGCGTAGTCAGGGACCACTTCCTCTCAGTTTGCCCCACCACTCTCACCGTTGACCTCCTCGAGAAGGGCCTCCTAGCAGCAGAGAAGAGCATAGTCGCTGTAGGAGCCTCTCGCTCTCAGGTACTACGTCGGCTCAGGCCTTACACACCTTCACCCTTGACTCAGGTGCGTCCCGCTCCTTCTTTCGAGACTGCACCACTCTTACACCGCTCAGTCGGCCGGTTGCAGTCTCCCTGGCGGACCCCTCTAGGGGTCCTGTCCTTGCTAGATTCTCCACTGTCTTACCGTGCCCGGCAGCCCCCTTTGGCACCCTGTCAGGTCTCTACCTCCCCTCGTTCTCTACGAACTTGGTGAGTGGAGCGGACCTACAGGATAGGGGGGTTGACCAGTTCACTCCTGCGAGCCAGCGGGTGACCCACTGCACGTGTGCTCGGATAGGCCGACACTTGGCCACGTTCACCCGTCGGCCAGGGTCGAGCCTGTACACCCTTACTACTGAGTCTCCTCCAGCTGCTGAGACTGGCCTGGTGGCTGCGTCGAGTCAGATGTTTGCTGCTGCGTCCAGGTCTGGTCCTGAGTCTGCTCCCTGCTCGTGTCGTCTACTGTCCCACCAGACTCTCCTTTGGTACCACCGCCTTGGTCACCCCTCCCTGCCTCATCTCCGAGGCATGGCCTCCCGTGTCCTTGTCTCTGGTCTCCCTCGGTCTCTCCCTCCCCTACCTCTGGGGCCTGGCCCTACCTGCGTCCCCTGCGTCGAGGGCGACAGCGCGCCGCCCCTCACTCCTCCGAGTTTCCTCCGACAGAGGCTCCGCTGCAGACTCTCCACATGGACGTGTGGGGCCCCGCCCGCGTTAGTGGGCAGGGGCTGCGAGCGGTACTTCCTGCTGGTGGTTGACGACTACTCGCGTTACACCACCTTCTTCCCCTTGCGCAGCAAGGGTGATGTCACTGAGGTGTTGATCGATTGGATCCGCGCAGCTCGTCTCCAGCTCAGGGAGAGTTTCGGCTCGGACTTTCTTGTTCTGCGTCTGCACTCGGACAGAGGTAGGGAGTTTCCTCTGCCCGTCTGGGAGCTTTCTGTCGTGCGGAGGGCATCCGCCAGACCTTCACGCTTCCGACCTCTCCAGAGCAAAATGGGATTGCTGAGCGTTGCATTGGCATGGTCATGGACGTCGCTCGTACGTCCATGATGCATGCGGCTGCCCCCCATTTTCTGTGGCCGTTTGCGGTTCAGTACGCAGCACATCAGCTCAACCTTCAGCCCCGGGTCTCCTTGCCAGAGACCTCCCCCGCCTTGCGGTGGACCGGGAAGGTTGGCGATGCGTATGCGTTTTGGGTCTGGGGATCTCGGGCGTTTGTCCGCGACTTGTCTGCGGACAAGCTGTCCCCCCGTGCTGTTCCCTGCGTCTTCCTTGGCTTCCCCCCTAAACCCTAAACCCTAAACCGTAAACCATGGGTGGCAGTTTTACCACCCCACCTCGCGCCGTGTTCTGTCCTCCCAGGACGTCACCTTTGACGAGTCAGTGCCTTACTACCGTCTCTTCCCCTACCGCACTGCACCCCTCCCCCCCCCGCCGCTCTTCCTTGCGCCAGGTCCTCCCCCGGTAGACCCCCTCCCCCCTCAGGGTCCTGCCCCGTCAGGTGTGTCCCAGGTAGACGCAGTCGAGCCTGTCGAGGTAGCTGTTGACTCTGGTGCTGCTAGAGGTGCTGAGCCTGCGGGTGCCGGGTCTGGGGGTGCTGAGACTGGGGGTGCTGAGAGTGGGGGTGCTGAGTTTGGGGGTGCTGAGTCTGGGGGTGTTGGGCCTGGGGGTGCTGGGTCTGGGGGTGCGGAGCCTGGGGGTGCGGAGCCTGGGGGCGCTGGGTCTGCTCGTGTGGCCGCCGGCGGTGCTTCGTCGAGGCGGGAGCCGCTCTCTCCACAGGAGCTGCGCGAGTGGTTTGTTCGCCGCTGGGGACGTGCTGCTGGAGCTGGAGGTGCTCCTGTTGCTGCTGGTCCCGAAGGTGCTCGTACTGGCGGTCCTGGAGCTGCTGGGGCCACTGGAGTTGGTCCTGCTGGAGCTGCTGGCGGTGCTGGTGCTGCAGGAGCTGGAGCTGCTAGGGGTGTTGGCGCTAGTGTTTCTACTAGCACTGGTGCGTCTGGGGGTGCTGCTGAGGCTGCTAGAGCTGGAGCTGGAGCTATTGGGGGTGTTGGCGCTGGCAGTACTTGCTGGCGCTAGTGCTTCTGAGGGTGCTGGAGTTGGTGCTGTTGGAGCTGGAGGTGCTGCTGGCGCTGGTGCTGCCGCTGAGGGTACTTGTGCTGTCCTTGCTGGTTCTGGAGGCGCTGCGCGGCCGAGGCCATACTTCGTTTCGCTCCTTGAGCAGGTTCTTGGTCTCCCGCCCTCTACTGGTCCTGCTCCTCCCTTAGAGTGTCCACAACCTGTCCAGTCCCAGTCACAATTACAGCCCGCCTGACCTGCTCCTTCTCCCTACACTGGTCCTACTGGAGGTCTTGCTAAGCGTCGTGAGCCTGCGTCTCGTCCTGCGTCGCCTGTTCGTGCTGCTCGCACTAGTCGTCGTACTACGCGTCCGCGTCCTCCTGCGGTCCCCGGCACACACCAGATGGCGCTGCGTCCTTCTACTGCTCCTCTGCGTGTCCCGTTACCGTCTCCTCCAGAGTCCTCTCTTCCTACTCTTGCTGACCCAGAGTCTGACTCTCTTCGTGCTGCTAGTCCTTCTATCATGCGTCTTCTGGCTACTGTTATCACCGACCCTTCCTTTGAGTCCACTGCTGCGTCTGCCCTAGCTGCTAGCTGTCGTCTAGACTACGTTGCTAGTTTCGTTGCTGAGTCTGAGTCTGTCTGTCCTCCGTCCGTCGGGGGTGAGTGTGCTCTTAGCATGGACGTCCTTGAGGACAGGCAAGAGGAATTCCAGTGCTTTGCTGCTGCTTTGCCCCATCTCATGTCCACGCTGATTGCCCCTGAGGGAGACCCGGATGCACCAGACATCCTGACTCCTCGATCGTACGCTGAGGCGATCGAGGGTCCCTAGTCCTCTCAGTGGCAGTCGACCATGGACGCAGAGATGGCTTCCTGGAAGTCCACAGGCACCTACGTTGACGAGGTTCCCCCACCTGGGCGAACATCGTCAGTGGCATGTGGATCTTCAGGGTGAAGCGGGCGCCCGGTTCTCCGCCTGTATTCAAGGCGCGTTACGTGGCTCGAGGCTTCAGTCAGCGGCAGGGAGTTGACTACTTTCAGAAATTCTCTCCCACCCCGAAGATGACCACTCTTCAGGTGCTGCTGCACATAGCCGCTCAGCGCGACTACGAGCTCCACTCTCTTGACTTCAGCACAGCGTTCCTGCAGGGCAGCCTGCACGAGGAGATCTGGCTGCGCCGCCCACCTGGCTTCACTGGGTCATTTCCTCCTGGTACCCAGTGGAGCCTCCGCCAAACAGTGTACGGTCTCCGCCAGGCGCCCCTTGAGTGGCACGACACACTGAGGACTACACTTGCGGCTCTTGGGTTTGCTCCTTCTACTGTCGACCCGTCGCTGTTTCTGCGCACCGACACCTCTTTGCCGCCGTTCTACATCCTCGTGTACGTCGACGACTTGGTCTTTGCCACTGCTGACACTGCTGGACTCGCCCACATGAAGTCCCGAGCTGCAGAAGAGACACACGTGCACAGACCTGGGTGAACTGCGCAGCTACCTTGGCTTGCAGATCACCCGGGACAGAGCACAGCGCACCATTACCCTGACTCAGTCACACATGGTGCAGCAGGTCCTTCAGCGCTTCGGCTTCACGTACTCCTCGCCTCAGGCCACTCCTCTGTCTACTCGCCACTCGCTCTCAGCTCTGCCTTCGGATGAGTCCGTAGAGCCGAGTGGCCCGTACCCAGAGCTTCTTGGCTGCCTCATGTACCTGATGACCTGCACACGACCTAACCTTGCATACCATCTTAGCATCTTGGCACGCTATGTTGCTCCTGGGAGACACCGACCAGAGTACATGGCTGCAACGAAGAGGGTGTTGCGCTACGTGTGCAGTACGTCGGGCATGGGGCTAGTGCTTGGAGGGCGGCGTCGAGTGGTCCTCACAGGTCACGCATACGCTTCTTGGGCTGACGACCAGGCCCTGCAGCAGTCGTCACAGGGTTACACCTTCAGCCTTGGCTCCGGCTCTGTTTCGTGGCGGTCTACCCGCTCGTCTTCTGTTCTCAGCTCCAGCTGTGAGGCTGAGATCTACGCAGGGGCCATGGCTGCACAGGAGCTACGCTGGCTCACCTACCTGCTGACTGACCTAGGAGAGCCGCCTCGTTCTCCTCCAAATCTGTACGTAGACAACAAGGCCATGCTGGCCTTGTTGTCGGGAGCACAGACTGGAGCATAGAACGAAGCACATTGCACTCCGCTACTTCCTGGCTCGTGAGCTGCAGCAGCGTGGTCAGCTCCGCCTCACCTACGTGGCCTCTGAGGCCAACACTGCTGATATCTTCACCAAGGCCCTTCCGCCTTGTGATCATCAGCGCTTCTGTACTGTGCTAGGTCTTGTGCCTACTTGGCCTCACTTGCTCACTTCTTGACCTTGCTTGTACTGTCCTCTTTCTGTACCTCACTTGCTTGTTTACCTTTATATATATGATCCTGCATGTGAACTGGCCTTGTGGCCTTGCTCTTGTGCTCGGACTGTGTGGTGATGTTGTGATCCACCCTGAGCTTGCTTTGCTTCGCTTGACTGGTCTTGTGACCCCTTGTTCTCCCCACTCTGCCTATGGGGGTGTGTCAGGCATATATGCTATAGTCTGTGTAGGCTGTAGTGGGGCAATTCATATGGGGTACAGCACTTTAGGGTTTGCTGTCAAATTATAATGTTGTCTAGGCTTTAGTGGGGTAGCCCATATGGGGTACACATTTCTAGGGTTGCATATTTGTATCACTTTAATTCCGTAGTCATTTCATTCTCGTTCTAATTTCCTCATGGTATCGAGCAGGTTCCCCCGTGGGAACTGTGCCTAGGGCCCACCACATCGAGTTTTTTTTTTTCCTGCCCGAAGCGCACTCAGCTCGAGTTGCGCTCTGGGCTCTCACTTCGTCGAGCTGCCCTAGCGGCCCCAACGCCCTAGCGACCCCGCAGCCCGTCGATTCGGCCCCGCCGCCCTTCGCTGCGGCCCCGCCGCCCTTTGCTGCGGCTCCGCCGCCCTTCGCTGCGGCCCCCGCAGTCCTTCACTGCGGCCCCCGCCGCCCTTCACTGCGGCCCCGCCGCCCGTCTCAGCGGCCCCGCCGCCCTTTGCTGCGGCCCCGCCGCCTCTCTCGCTGCGGCCCCCGCTGCCCTTCTCAGCGGCCTCGCCGCCCTTCGCTGCGGCCCCGCCGCCCGTCTCAGCGGCCCCGCCGCCCTTCGCTGCGGCCCCCGCCGCCTCACATTGCAGCCCCGCCGCCCTTCCCTGCGGCCCCGCTGCCTCCCACACTGAGGCCCTGCCGCCCTTCTCAGCGGCCCCGCCGCCCTTCACGGCAGCCCTGCCGCCCTTCACCCCGGCCCCGCCGCCCCTCCCACTGCGGCCCCGCCACCTACCTTGCGGCCCCGCCGCCCTACCAGCGCCCTACACCACCCGCGCCGCCCAAGCCGCCCGAGCCGCCTGAGCCGCTGAGAAGCCGAGCCGCCCGAGCAGCCCGAGCCGCCCGAGCTGCCCGAGCTGCCCGAGCCGCCTGAGCCGCTGAGGAGCCGAGCCGCCCGAGCCGCCCGACCCGCCCGAGCCGCCCGAGCTGCCTGAGGAGCCGAGCCACTGGTGCCGCGGAGCCGCAGTTGCTGCTGAGCCGTCCGAGCAACCGTGTTGCCGTGTTGCTGTGCTACTGAGCTGCCCGAACCGCCCTGTCTGGTGAGAGCAGCGCTTCTGTCGCTGCACTGCCCCTGTCCTACAGTTAGTGCCGCTAGTCTACTGCTGTCATGGCTACCCCCAGTGTTCTCGCTTTTGACGCTGAGGGTCGGGCCATTGACTTGAGGTCTGGGTCGACGACCTGCAGCTGTTCTTACAGTGCGATAGGGCAGACGGTCTCTCTCTCTTTGACCTAACCTCTGGCGCCTCTCCTGCCCCTGCTGCTGATGCTGACCCCACTATTCGCTCCCAGTGAGCCACGCGCGATGCTGCTGCACGTCTTGCTGTGCGTCGCCACCTGCTACCCTCTGAGCGCGCGCACTTTAGTCAGTACAAGAGTGCTCAGACCTTGTATGACGCTGTAGTTGCGCGCTACTCTTCCCCTGCCACTGCTGCACTGAGCCGCCTCATGCTACCGTACCTCTTCCCTGACCTTGCTGCCTTTCCCACAGTTGCTGACCTCATTACGCACCTCCGCACTAGTGACACTCGCTACCGCGCCGCGCTTCCTGCTGAGTTCTGCGCCAAGAACCCCCCCCCCCATGTACATCACTCTCTATTATATAGTCACCCGCCTCCTTGACTCCCTTCGTGTAGTCAGGGACCACTTCCTCTCAGTCTGTCCCACCACTCTCACTGTTGACCTCTTAGAGAAGGCCCTCCTAGCAGCGGAGAAGAGCATAGTCGCTATAGGAGCCTCTCGTGGTGACCCTCGCACCCCCATCTTTGAGGGGTGTTCTCCTTCCCCCCTTTTGCCCTCTGTCGCCTCTGCCGCTGCGGCCGACCTCGTTGGTCTTGAGTCGGTTGGTGCGGCGTCTGTCCCTAGCGGGAGACGCCGCTCTGGCAAGGGCAAGGGGGGCAAGGGCGCGGGTGGAGCTAGCGGGGGAGGTGGAGGTGGCGGTGGAGGCGGCGGAGGGAGTGCGGGTGGCGGTGGGAGTGGTGGCGGGGGTGGAGGTGTTGGTGGCAGCAGTGGAGGCGGAAGCGGCGGAGGCGGCGGCGGTGCTAGCGGAGGCAGCGGTGGTGGCGGAGGTGGAGGAGGCGGTGGTGGAGGAGGTGGCGGTGGTCGGGGTGGCGCTTCGCTGCGGAGGCAGCCCTGGTGGTGGTAAGCGCCAGCAACAGCAGCAGCAGCGTTCTCGGGACATTCCTCCACCTCCGCAACTCTGTGAGTGGTACGCGCAGCGTCAGCGTGGTGGGGGTTTTGGTCCGTGCACCTACGTCCTTCGCTCCGGCGACCGCGCGGGTGAGCAGTGTGGGGGTGCCCACCCCACCCTGCGCTGCTTTGGCCGCCTGACGGACGCTTGGCGTCAGCAGTTCCTAGAGGCCAGTGAGATCCCCCGTTGGGGAGAGCTTTCTAGGGCAGGCGTAGCTATCTATGATCTTGACTTTGATGCTATCCTTGCTGCCATGTATGCTGTGACAATTAGTGATGAGGGTGACTGTTACCGGTGTTTCCCGCCTGACCCGGCATTGTACTGCTGCTCTAGGTGCTGGTGAGGCTGCTGCTCTAGGTGCCAGTGCGTCTGCGCCCTCAGGTGCTGGTGAGTCTGCGCTCTCAGGTACCATGTTCCCTAACAGTCCCACACCCCCTTCTCACACACCCCTTGCTGCACCCCTGTCTCCACTCCCACGACACCCCCTTAGCTCCACTCCCCTCGGCTCCCACACACCCACCCCCTTCAGCGGCAGCTGCAGCAGCGGGAGACGGAGGAGGAGGAGCAGGGACCGCGCACACCCGCCACCCCCATACCCGTCACCCCCATACCCTGAGTGTGCGGTAAGCGAGCATAGGTGTGCGCGAAGCGTGCACAAGCGTGCGGGAAGCGAACTCGGGTGTGTGGTAAGCAAACGCAGGTGTGCGGGGAGGGGGGGGGCGCAGGGCGACACGCGGGTCGACGGGGACGGGCACACGGGTCGCCGGGGCGGCGCGCGGGTCGACGGGGCCGCTGCGAAGAGCGACGAGGAGCCGCGCGCAAGCTGACACAGCCGCCGCGAAGGGCGACGGGGAGCTGCGCACAGGTCGACGGGGACGGGTGTGCGAGTTGACGAAACGCGAAACCGCCGCATGCGCCCAGGGTGCGCGGGTGGGCAGGAAACCGCCACGCGTCCCAAGCGCATGGCGGGCAAAATACCGCCGCACGCCCCGAGTGCACGGCGGGATGAAAAATGCCGCGCGCTCTCGAGTGCGCGCGGCAGGAAGAAAGGGTCGCACGCCCGGGGTGCGCGACAGCAGTAGAGCAGCGGATGCATCGGGTGGGGCCCACCACAGGGTGGGCTAGTCTTCACGTGGGCTAGTCTAGCAGTGTCAGCAGTGGCAAAGACCAAGTCGTTGACGTACACAAGTATGTAGAACGACGGCAGCAAAGTGTCGGTGGGTAGAAACAGCGACGGGTCAGCAGTCGAAGGAGCAATCCCAAGAGCCGCAAGTGTCGTCCTCAGTGTGTCGTGCCACTCGCGAGGCGCCTAGCCGAGACTGTAGATTGGCCACCGGAGGCTCTACTGGGTACCTTCAGGAAACGACCCAGTGAAGCCAGGTGGGCGGCACAGCCAAATCTCCTTGAGCAGGCTGCCATGTAGGAAAGCAATGCTGAACTCAAGAGAGTGAAGCTCGTAGTCATGCTGAGCGGCGACGTGCAGGGAGAATGTCTGGAAGAAGTCAACTCCCTCTCGCTGACTGAAGCCTCGTGCAACGTAACGCGCCTTGAAGACAGGCGGAGAACCCAGCGGCTGCTTCACCTGAAAATCCACATGCCACTGACGATGTTCGCCCTAGGTGGGGGAACCTCGTCGACGTAAGTGCCTGTGGACTTCCAGGATGCTCTCTGCGTCCATGGCTGTCTGCCACGAAAGAGGAGTAGGCACTCTCAATCGCATCTGCGTAAGAGCGCGGGTTCGGATGTCTGGTGCATCCGGGTCCCCCTCAGGTGAAACAGCATGGACACGAGAGGAGGT
>CANXME010000176.1:0-127972 GCA_948144175.1 Closterium sp. NIES-65 | reverse complement strand
GGTTCTGTTTTGACAGATTCATCCCAACACACTTTCACCAGTTTCACCTGTACGAACGCTGGCAAAATTGCCAATACTAGAGATCCCACCAGAATGCAACTGGAGTCTTACCTGAAAAAACACCTGAAATCACATGGGAACGCACCTGAAACCCCGCCAAAAACCCACCCGGAGATCTACATGGAAATCCATTTTAAAAGGCACATGGGGTCTCACCTGAAAAGGCACCTGAAGCCTCACCTGGAGCACGAGCTGGTCGATATAGGCAGGGAGGTGCCTCATAAGCTCCCTGGAATACACCTTCCCCAGCTTCACCTCCTCAAACGCTGACATCAGCGCCGCCCGCACCACCTTGCGCCTCTCCTGCAGCGCGAGCGCCACGGGGCTGTCCCGGGAAACTTCCAGGCTGCTTCCGCTGTTGCTGCTTCTACCGCTCCTGCTGCTGCTTTGAGACGGCAAGGAGGGTATACCGTTTCCTGAAAATTCCAGCCTGGGTATTCTAGCAGACTCCAGAGGGGCATTCTTACTGCTGCTGCTGCCATCCCTGGTGAAAGAAGTGTTCTTCCTGCCGCTCTTCCTGGTGCTGCTACTGTCAGTGGCCGCCGCTGCTGCTCTGCTCCGGGTCACACTGGAAACACCATCACCCACCACCACCACCACCACAACACCACCATCACCATCGTCATCAGCAACACTGGTAATCCCTGCGCATGGGATATCCCCCTCCTCCTCATCCCATGGCCACTGCTGCTCCTGTGTGCGTGACTGCCCTCCCAGCCCGCCGCCCTTTGAAGCCCTGCCAGGGGAAGGAGTCGGGCTCTCAGCACGATCTGCTGCATGTGACTCTGCTGTGTTCAGTGCCGATGCTACCATTGCTGCTCGTGATTCGGCTTGCTCTCCTGCGTGTGATTCTGCTGCGTCTGGCTCTTCTGTGTCGAATGGTGGATATGCCACTCGTGCTCGTGTGGGTTGATCACCAACACTTGCAGCCACCACCACAATTGTTTTGCGGCTGCTGTTCCTGCTGCTGCTGCTGCTCCTGCTCCTGCTGCTGCTCCTGCTGCTCCTGTGCTGCTGCGCTCCGCTCCTGCTGCTACTGCCGCTGGTCGGTCAGGGAACTGTGATTGCTCGTGAAATGCTGCTGTGGGCGCACCATCGGTAGAACCCCCGACTGCTGCTGTGGATGGTGAGTGCGACTGCTCGTTCAGTAATCCACTGGCACTTACCACGGCTGTATCAGCAACCACAGCACCACTGGAAGACCCACCAGCACCTGCTGCAGCTGCAGCTGCTGCTGTGGCTGATGATACAGCGTCCTGCCATGGAAAAACCCCTTCTCCTCTCACTCTCTCTACTCCTACTCCTTCCCCTTCCATGCCTTCTCCATCCCTCTCTAACCATCCCGCCCTACTCTCAACTTCCACCTCAGTCCCTCTCATACCCCCGTCCCTTGCAGTACTCCCGTCCGTTCCACTCCCCTCATCCCCTCCACTCCCCCCATCCCCTCCACTCCCCCCATCCCCTCCACTCCCCCCCTCTCCTCCACACTCCCCCATCCTCGCCTTCCATCCACCATGCTCGTTTCCCTCTCTTCTCCCAGGAAGGAGCCACCCACGCGTCTACCCTGCTGCTGCGACTACTGCTCGTCCTTTCCGCCCCAACCCCTCCTCCCCCCTCAGCTCCCCTTGTTCTCAAATTCCCATTCCCTCTCTTTTCCCAAGAGGGAGGCACCCACGCGTCTACCCTGCTGCTGTGACTGCTGCTGCTCGCCCGTTGAGTCCCTCTCCCTCCTCCCCCAACTCTCCCCTCTGGCCCCATTGCTCTCGACTCCCCATTCCCTCTCTTCTCCCAAGATGGCCCACCCACCCGTCTGCCCTGCTCCGCTGCCTCACTCTCTCGTCTCTGCTGTCGCTGCTCATTCCTTGCGCCCCTCCCTCCTCTCCCCTCTTCTCCCCTTGCCCATGCAGCTACCCTGCTTTCACTCGTTCCCGTCTGCCCCTCTTCATCTCCTCTTCTCTCTGCTCCCTCCTTTTCCCCTCCCGCCTCTCTCCCCCCTCCCGCCCCCCCTACCCCCTGCCGCCTCTCTTCCCCCCGCCGCCTCCCGCGTCTCCACTGCGCCTCTGCGCCAAACTGCGCCTCTCACTGCATTCGCTCCACCCCTCTTTCCCCCTCCCGCGCGGTCCATTTCCGCCCCTCCCCTGGCGCATTCCGCCCCTCCCCGGTGAACCCCACCCCTCCCATAGAGCATTCCGTCCCTCCCCCACCGCATTCCGCCCCTCCGCACCGGTTCCCTCCCCCGTTTCCCACACAACGGACGGCCTCCTCCGCTGCCCTCCGCCGCTCCGACCGCCATTAGTCGTCCAATCGCGCTCATCTATCGCGCACAAGGTTAACCTTCTCTGATTGGCTAAAATAGCAGGGAATTCTACTCTAACCCATGGGTATTCTGATCTGATCGCGCTCGTTAGAGTGTCAGGCCGAATGAGTGTTCTACACGGGTGGTTTCCGGCCGGTATTTGCGCTCGAGCCGCCGAAATTCGCGTTCGGCCCGTGGGAGTTCGCGCTAGGAGTGTGGTTGCGGGAAGTGCCATGCGGCTTCGAAACGGGTGTTGATGTTGTCGTAAAGTGGAAGCCGCGAACGGAGATGCCGAGTGCGCGATCGCGCGGAACACGCGCCTTGAACAGACATGGCGACGAAACGGCGTCGACGGGACCACGACGATGCTGCACAACGACATACGCGATGGCTGCGATGCGAATTTGAGCTGTTCACGCCAGGCCAAAATCATTGAGGGCGATGGTGGTGTGTTACGAACAAACCGCGCGGGAAACGGCTGATGGACGCGAATGATTCGGTACTCGTTAGTGACATTCGTGATTTCGCGAAAAAGAAAGCCCAAACAAAGCGATGAAGAGTAAATAAATGCAGTTACAGTCCAAGGCAAACAAAATATATGGTAAAAAACTTTGTGAAATGTGCCCACTGAAAGCTCGTGACAACAAAGAAGCACAACACAGCATTTCCTCTGCAATGGCAAGAAAATTATACATGATTTTTACTCCCCGAAGGTCCACACTGCTTCATTCTCTCCCCACCATTGCCCTGGTCCTGTCACATCTCCCCATATTCTGGTTGAATCTCCCCCCATACCCCCCGCACCCCAGGTAGGTAGTCCTTGTGTGTCCCAGAAATCTCCTGCGCGCACGCCAGGGGCCGTCCCCTCAACCCCCAATCCCTGCCAGAGCTGTGCCAAAAACTTGCAGAAAGCGAGGAAATAGTGCCACATTCTGCTCACATCTCCCCTCCATACCCTCCCGACCCCAAGTAGTCCTTGTGATTCCCAGAGATGGCCTGAGTCTTCTGGTGCTCGAGCTTGGGGCACTCGCTGATGCGATGGCCAAGGCCGCCACAGAAGGCACACCCGCGCACACCAGAGGCGGCGGCGAGAGCCTCTGCGTCCTCCATGGGGTCGTCCAGGGAGGCCAGCACGGGGGGGATGCGCTGCTTCGCCTCCCGCAGCAGATGCTTCAGATCCAGCAGAATCGTCTCGCTCTGTTGCAGGAAGGGGTGGGGGGAAGTGGGAGCAGGGGAAGCAGGGAAAGCGGGAGAACCAGGAGGGGAAAACAGGGGTTAAAACCCACTTGACCCCTCAGCACCGGACCGCACCACCAGGACCCCTCAGCACTGCACTGCACCAACCTGGACCCCTCAGCACTGCACTGCACCCACCTGGAACCCTCAGCACCGCAAAGCACCGACTTGGACCCCTCAGCACCGCACTGCACCCACCTGGACCCCTCAGCACCGAACTGCACCCACCTGGACCCCTCAGCACCGCACTGCACCCACCTGGACCCCTCACCAGTGCACTGCACCCACCTGGAACCCACAGCACCGCACTGCACCAACCTGGACCCCTCACCACCGCACTGCACCCACCAGGACCCCTCAGCACCGCACTGCACCCACCTGGACCCCTCAGCACCGCACTGCAACCACCTGGACCCCTCAGCACCGCACTGCACCAACCTGGACCCCTCGGCACTGCACTGCACCCACCTGGAACCCTCAGCACCGCAAAGCACCCACTTGGACCCCTCAGCGCCGCACTGCACCCACCTGGACCCCTCAGCACACGAACTGCACCAACCTGGACCCCTCAGCACCGCACTGCACCCACCTGGACCCCTCAGCACCGCACTGCGCCCACCCGGACCCCTCAGCACCGCACTGCACCCACCTGGACCCTCAGCACTGCACTGCACCTGTGAGGACCTCACCTGGTTCTTGTTGATGAACGTGGTGGCAATCCCCGTCTTCCCGCAGCGCACCGCCCGTGCGGCCGATGCGGTGAACATAGTTCTCAATCTCAGCGGGCATGTCATAGTTCACCACGTGCTGAATGTCCGGGAAGTCCAGCCCCTTGGACGCCACATCAGTCGCCACCAGCACATCCTTCCTCCCGGCCTTGAACGCCGCGATTGCCGCCTCGCGCTCCTCCTGGTCCTTCCCTCCGTGCACTGCCACCGCCTCCACTCCCTTGAGCAGCAGGTACTCGTGAATGTCGTCCACGTCGGCTTTGTTCTCGCAGAAAATCAGAACCGGAGGCGGCGTTTTTTGGAGGCATTCGAGGAGGTACACGATCTTGGCCTCCTGCTTCACGTACTCCACCTCCTGAATCACGTCCAGATTCGCTGCACCTGCACGCCCCACATTAACCATAACCGGCTTCACCAGGGCACTTTTCGCAAACGCCTGGATTTTCTTGGGCATGGTGGCGGAAAACAGCAGCGTCTGGCGCTGGGCTTTAAAGTGGTCGAAAACCTCTCTGATATCATCCTCGAAACCCAAGTCAATGAGCCTGTCGGCTTCATCCAAGCACAAGTACTTGCATATGTCCAGGTTCATGCGCTTTTTGTTAAGTAAGTCTTTTAGCCGACCAGGCGTGGCGACCACCATGTGCACTCCGCGTTTGACCACCTCCAGCTGCTGCCGCATGTCAATGCCCCCTATGCACAGCATGCTGCGCAGCTCTGGGTATCTGAGAATGGAAATAGGGGGGGCAGGGAAGGCAAGTGAAGCAAGGAGTGTGATGAGACGCAAGGGATTGATGAGAGAGTGGGAAAAGCTTGACCACCTGCCTCTGCTCTGGGTACCTGCAAGATAGAAAGCAAGGGAAGAGATTTGAGGCGCCTCAAAACCCATCTCATTACATGCGGAGCTCAGGGCACTGGGAATTGAAATAGGGGAGAAAAGAGAGGTGAGGGGAGGAAGGGGAGGAAACGGGTGATGAGAGACGCAAGGCTGTGACGGGAGCCGAACCGTCCGGATGCTCGATCACCTTCAGCTGCCCCTTCAGCTGCCCCCTTCAGCTGCCACCTTCGGCTGCCCCCTTCGGCTTCCCCTTCGGCTGCCCCCTTCGGCTGCCCCCTTCGGCTGCCCCCTTCGGCTGCCCCCTTCGGCTGCCCCTTCGGCTGCCCCCTTCGGCTGCCCCCTTCGGCTGCCCCCTTCGGCTGCCCCCTTCGGCTGCCCCTTCGGCTGCCCCCTTCGGCTGCCCCCTTCGGCTGCCCCCTTCGGCTGCCCTTCGGCTGCCCCCTTCGCTGCCCCCTCGGCCCCCTTCGGCTGCCCCCTGCTTCGGCTGCCCCCTTCGGCCCCCTTCGGCTGCCCCCCTTCGTTCCCCTTCGGCTGCCCCCTTCGGCTTCCCTTCGGCTGCCCCCTTCGGCTGCCCCCTTCTGCTCGGCTGCCCCCTTCGGCTGCCCCTTCGCTGCCCTTCTGCCCCTTCGGCTGCCCTTTCGGCTGCCCCTTCGCCCCCCTTGCGGCTGCCCCCTTCGGCTGCCTTCCTGCCCCCCCTTCGGCCCCCTTCGGCTGCCCTTCGGCTGCCCCCTTCGCTGCCCCTTGGCTGCCCCCTTCGCTGCCCCCTTCGGCTGCCCCCTTCGGCTGCCCCCTTCGGCTGCCCCTTCGGCTGCCCCCTTCGGCTGCCCCCTTCGGCTGCCCCCTTCGGCTGCCCCTTCGGCTGCCCCCTTCGGCTGCCCCCTTCGGCTGCCCCCTTCGGCTGCCCCCTTCGGCTGCCCCCTTCGGCTGCCCCCTTCGGCTGCCCCTTCGGCTGCCCCCTTCGGCTGCCCCCTTCGGCTGCCCCCTTCGGCTGCCCCTTCGGCTGCCCCTTCGGCTGCCCCCTTCGGCTGCCCCCTTCGGCTGCCCCCTTCGGCTGCCCCCTTCGGCTGCCCCCTTCGGCTGCCCCCTTCGGCTGCCCCCTTCGGCTGCCCCCTTCGGCTGCCCCCTTCGGCTGCCCCCCTTCGGCTGCCCCCTCGGCTGCCCCCTTCGGCTGCCCCCTTCGGCTTGCCCCCCCTTTTCGGCTGCCCCCTTCGGCTGCCCCCTTCGGCTGCCCCCCCTTCGGCTGCCCCCCTTCGGCTGCCCCCTTCGGCTGCCCCCTTCGGCTGCCCCCTTCGGCTGCCCCCCTTCGGCTGCCCCCTTCGGCTGCCCCCTTCGGCTGCCCCCCTTCGGCTGCCCCCTTCGGCTGCCACCCCTTCGGGCTGCCCCCTTCGGCTGCCCCCTTCGGCTGCCCCCTTCGGGCTGCCCCCTTCGGCTGCCCCCTTCGGCTGCCCCCTTCGGCTGCCCCCTCGGCTGCCACCTTCGGCTGCCCCCCTTCGGCTGCCCCCTTCGGCTCTGCCCCCTCTGGCTGCCCCCCCTTCGGCTGCCCCCTTCGGCTGCCCCCTTACGGCTGCCCCACTTCGGCTGCCCCCTTCGGCTGCCCCCTTCGGCTGCCCCCTTCGGCTGCCCCCTTCGGCTGCCCCCTTCGGCTGCCCCCTTCGGCTGCCCCCTTCGGCTGCCCCCTTCGGCTGCCCCCTTCGGCTGCCCTTCGGCTGCCCCCTTCGGCTGCCCCCTTCGGCTGCCCCTTCGGCTGCCCCCTTCGGCTGCCCCCTTCGGCTGCCCCCTTCGGCTGCCCCCTTCGGCTGCCCCCTTCGGCTGCCCCCTTCGGTGCCCCCCTTCGGCTGCCCCTTCGGCTGCCCCCTTCGGCTGCCCCTTCGGCTGCCCCCTTCGGCTGCCCCCTTCGGCTGCCCCCTTCGGCTGCCCCCTTCGGCTGCCCCCTTCGGCTGCCCCCTTCGGCTGCCCCTTCGGCTGCCCCCTTCGGCTGCCCCCTTCGGCTGCCCCCTTCGGCTGCCCCCTTCGGCTGCCCCCTTCGGCTGCCCCTTCGGCTGCCCCCTTCGGCTGCCCCCTTCGGCTGCCCCCTTCGGCTGCCCCCTTCGGCTGCCCCCTTCGGCTGCCCCCCTTCGGCTGCCCTCCTTCGGCTTGCCCCCTTCGGCTCTGCCCCCGTTCGGCGCTTGGCCCCCTTCGGGCTGGCCCCCTTCGGCTGCCCCCTTCGGCTGCCCCCCTTCGGGCTGCCCCCTTCGGACTGACCCCTTCCGGCTGCCCCCTTCGGTGCCCCCTTCGGCTGCCCCCTTCGGCTGCCCCCTTCGGCTGCCCCCTTCGGACTTGCCCCCTTCGGCTGCCCCTTCGGGCTGCCCCCTTCGGCTGCCCCCTTCGGCTGCCCCCTTCCGGCTGCCCCCTTCCAGGCTGCCCCCTTCGGCTGCCCCCTTCGGCTGCCCCCTTCGGCTGCCCCCTTCGCTGCCCCCTTAGGCTGCCCCCCTTCGGCTGCCCCCTTCGGCTGCCCCCTTCGGCTGCCCCCCTTCGGCTGCCCCCTTCGGCGGCCCCCTTCCGGCTGCCCCCTTCGGCTGCCCCCTCGGCTGCCCCCCTTCGGCTGCCCCCTTCGGCTGCCCCCCTTCGGCTGCCCCCTTCGGCTGCCCCCTTCGGCTGCCCCCTTCGGCTGCCCCCTTCGGCTGCCCCTTCGGCTGCCCCCTTCGGCTGCCCCCTTCGGCTGCCCCCTTCGGCTGCCCCCTTCGGCTGCCCCCTTCGGGCTGCTGCCCCCTTCGGCTGCCCCCTTCGGCCTGCCCCCTTCGGCTGCCCCTTCGGCTGCCACCTTCGGCTGCACCCTTCGGCTGCCACCTTGGCTGCCACCTTCGGCTCGCCCACTTCGGCTGCCACCTTCGGCTGCCACCTTCGCTGCACTTGGCCCACCCTTCGGCTGCCACCTTCAGGCTACCACCTTCGGCTGCCACTTCAGGCTGCACCCTTCAGCTGCACCTTCAGCTGCCACCTTCAGCTGCCACCTTCAGCTGCCACCTTCAGCTGCCACCTTCAGCTCGCCACCCTTCAGTGCCACCTTCAGCTGCCCCCCTTCAGCTGCCACCTTTCAGCTGCCCCCTTCAGCTGCCACCTTCAGCTGCCACCTTCAGCTGCCACCTTCAGCTGCCACCTTCAGCTGCCACCCTTCAGCTGCCCACCTTCAGCTGCCACCTTCAGCTGCCACCTTCAGCTGCCACCTTCAGCTGCCACCTTCAGCTGCCACCTTCAGCTGCCACCTTCAGCTGCCACTTCAGCTGCCACCTTCAGCTGCCACCTTCAGCTGCCACCTTCAGCTGCCACCTTCAGCTGCCACCTTCAGCTGCCACCTTCAGCTGCCACCTTCAGCTGCCACCTTCAGCTGCCACCCTTCCAGCTGCCACCTTCAGCCTGCCACCTTCAGCTGCCACCTTCAGCTGCCCCCTTCAGCTACCCCCTTCAGCTGCCCCCTTCAGCTGCCACCTTCAGCTGCCACCTTCAGCTGCCACCTTCAGCTGCCACCTTCAGCTGCCCCCTTCAGCTGCCCCCTTCAGCTGCCCCCTTCAGCTGCCACCTTCAGCTGCCACCTTCAGCTGCCCCATTCAGCTGCCCCCTTCAGCTGCCACCTTCAGCTGCCCCCTTCAGCTGCCCCCTTGAGCTGCCCCCTTGAGCTGCCCCCTTCAGCTGCCCCCTTCAGCTGCCACCTTCAGCTGCCCCCTTCAGCTGCCCCCTTCAGCTGCCACCTTCAGCTGCCCCCCTTCAGCTGCCCCCTCAGTCGCCCCCTTCAGCTGCCACCTTCAGCTGCCACCTTCAGCTGCCCCCTTCAGCTGCCCCTTCGCTTCCCTTCAGCTGCCACCTTCAGCTGCCACCTTCAGCTGCCACCTTCAGCTGCCCCCTTCAGCTGCCACCTTCAGCTGCCACCTTCAGCTGCCACCTTCAGCTGCCACCTTCAGCTGCCACCTTCAGCTGCCACCTTCAGCTGCCACCTTTCAGCTGCCACCTTCAGCTGCCACCTTCAGCTGCCACCTTCAGCTGCCACCTTCAGCTGCCACCTTCAGCTGCCACCCCAGCTCTCCCTTTTCAATCAACTCTATGGCCGCCCCCTTGCCCATCTCACCCCCTTTTTTACCCATCTCACCCCCCCCCCTCCTCCCCGCCTTTCCCCCACTGAACTCACCGCTCTCTCTAATCGTTTCTCAGAGCATTAGCAAACTCGTTCACCACATCGTATGTCTGCCTGCCTGGCCAGCACCAGGCAGTGCCCACCAATCAGCTCTAGCGTCCCTACCTGCCCGTCCCGTTCCCCTACTCACTCTACTCACTCTACTCACCCTACTCAGCTTTTCAAGCATCTCAGCAGTCACCCTACCGCACTCACCGCTCTCTGCGGTCGTTCCTGAGAGCATCAGCAAACTCGTTCACCACATCGTACGTCTGCCGGGCGAGCTCTCTGGAGGGGCACACGATGAGCCCTGTGGGGCCCTCCCCTGCCACCAGCGGCATTCGCACCTCCTCCTGCAGTGCCTGTGGGGAGGAGGGTAAAGGGGAGGAGGTGCAAGAACAGTGTGTCCCCGTGCAAGGACAGAGTAATTAATGAAGTCTCTGGAGGGGCATACGATGAGCCCTGTGGGCCCACCCCCCCGCACCACCAGCGGCATGCGCACCTCCTCCTGCAAAGCCTGGCGTGTGGGGGGATAGAAGGGAGTGGGAAGGAATTGGCAGGGGTAGTGGAACAGCAATCGTGCGAGCTCTCTGGAGGGCACACATTGACTCCCGTGGGGCCCTCCCCCGCCACCAGGGGCATTCGCACCTCCTCCTCCTGTAGGGCCTGGCATGCAGAACACACCCAGCAGGGGGGGAGGATGGGATGAGATGAGGGGGGTACAAATGCTGGTTGATTGAAAAGCACCCTGTAAGGGCAGAAAATGAGCACCCTGGTTGTGTGGGTGGGTCCCTCACCCGCCTGCTACTGCAATGAGCACAAAGCCTCGCAACGGGCACTATGGGCAGCGGAAATGCTGCCACTGAGTGGCACCGGCAGCAAAACGCCCTCATATTCAGCACCATGGGCAGTAAAATTGCTCACACTGAGTACCGGGGCAGCTAGAAAAAAGCACTCTCATTAGGCAGCAACAGCAGAAGACCACTCACATTGAGCACCATGGGCAGCGCAAAGACGAGTGTTTTCCCTGATCCAGTGAAAGCAATGCCGATGATGTCCCTCCCCTCCAGCACCGCTGGCATGCCCTGCACCTGCACATGGGGTGGGGTTCAGAGCGGTACAGCGGGGTGACTAGCAATACAGCAATGGTGGCATTCTCTGCACCTGCACAGGGAGATATGAAGCGGTAGAGAGGGGTGCACATCAACACAGAGCGGTTAAGGGCCCCTCCCCTCCAACACAGGGAGTGGTAAAGAGTGGCACGAAGAGATATTAAACGGTACAGATGGGTGCAGATAGCAAAGATCAGTTGGGGATCCCCATTCTCCACCTGAACTGAATGGGCGTGGTGAGGGGAATGAGCAGCAGCACCCACCTGAATGGGAATCAAGGGAACACGCACCTGGATGGGCGTGGGGCGCAGGATGCCTTTCTTCTTGAGCACGCGCAGGCAGGGCTCGGGCAGGCGCATGTCTTTGAAGCTCTTGATGGGCGGCGGCACGCCCTCGCCGTCCACCAGGATGTGCCACGCCTTGCGGATCTCCGCCCGCTCCTCCTCGCTCATGCCTCGGATGTGGCTCGGCGGCTTCCAACCCGTCCACAGAGGCTCGGTGTACTGCGGGTGAGAGGCGGCGTGGCAGAGAGGAAAGTTGGGGAGATTTTTAGATTTTTTAAAAC
Source organism: Closterium sp. NIES-65 (assembly GCA_948144175.1). NCBI lineage: Eukaryota > Viridiplantae > Streptophyta > Zygnematophyceae > Desmidiales > Closteriaceae > Closterium > Closterium sp. NIES-65. The sequence goes on along the minus strand of CANXME010000176.1, from coordinate 116,996 downwards.
TCATCTCATAGTATCAGATGTGGCTGGCTGGCTTTTAGAATTCTCAAAAGCAGCTCAGGGGCTGCTCTCGGCGCACATGATGGCCTAGAATGTGGGTTCTCGCCCCACCTTAAAAGCCCTTGGCGACGTTGGGTTGGAAAGAAACAATTTCTTCTCCTCGCCCTCTACGGAACCCTGCAAACCTGAGTGGGTTCTCTTCTCTCTGCACCTGAACGCTCCTTGTCAAGCCCTTAACCGCACCTGAACACCCTTATCAAGCCCCTCATCGCACCTAAACGCCCTTATTCAGCCCTCACCGCACCTGGATACCCTTGACGCACCCAGAATGCCTATAACGAGGGTTTTGAACGCACCTGGATGCCCGTATCAACCCCCCCTCCACGCACCTGGATGCCCTTGGCGAGCTCTTTCACGCTCATGAGCGTCTTGCGGTCGCTGAGGCGTTCGAACATCTCCTTCTCCTCCGCCAGCACCTGCTCCGTGTGGCTCAGCTCCGGCACGTCCTTCTTCAGCATCGTCGCCTTCACCAACAGGCTCGGCCGAGCCTCCGGCCCAGCTCCGGCGCCGTCCTCCCCGCCGCCGGCTCCTTCCCCGTCGCCGCTTCCCCCGGTTCCGCCGCCCTTTGCGCCCAGTGCTATACCGCGCGCGGCCGCTCGCGCGGCTAACAGCCGTTGCTGCTTCATAAGGCGTCGTTTCTTAACGGGGATATACTCCTCGTAATCATCCTCCTCCTCTCTCTCCTCCTCGTCCGCCTTCCCGTCCCCGTCTCTCCCACGATTCCCGCCGCTTTCTGCGGCGCGATAGTAGCGCCTCTTTCCTCCTCCCTCGCCGCCATCCCTCGCCGCCTCTTGACTCTGCGACCTCCCGTTGCTTCCCCCTCCGATACCCTCTCGTTCGTCCCCTCTCTTAACCTCCCCCTCTCGTCCGTACCCTCTTTTCGTGTCTCGTTCCTGCGTGAGAGCCTCGTCCCCCTCGTCGCCTTCATAAATCGTCTCCAGACCCTTCATTGCTGCCGAGCAGCAGCACGAGCAGCACGAGAAGCAGTGTAGGAAAACGCTACGCTTTCACTTCACTCCGCAGTAGGTACGAGGATACACGACTTTGAGTCAAAAACAGCTGTCAGAAACTTCGCAGCGGCGAATATGAGAGGTACTGCGCAACTTTAAGTGCTACTATCTCTAGATTCCGACTAGAATACGCAGCGGATAGGAAGGGTTCTTAGCACTACGGATAGGCTAAGAAGCTTCCGTCCAATAGTAGGAAACCTAGAGCTGGGTCGACGATCTTGCGTGCCGTCGTGTACCTCTGGCCGTTTGTCCCTAGTTGGAAGTTCGTAACCAGAATTTGGGTTCTTAATACGCAGGAGATGCACAGAAGCGACGCGCGTAAATCTGAGACACGCAGTCGCCTTGTCTGAACGTTAGAATCAGGGGGTTCCAGAGAAAGACCTTCCTCGCCGCTCTCCTTGCATTTCCAAGGCTCGGTCTTTCTTGGGGGGTGGAAGTGCGAGGACAGCAAGATAGGTTTGACACTATTCGCGTTAAAAGAATATGAATGGTGAAGTTGATACATTGAACAAGTCCGCGGACGCTGCATGCGGAAACCAAATATATAAACGAAGCAACTGTGAATGGACCTCTGCTATCTGTTCAGTTGCAAGACAGAAGCTAAATTAGGCCCTTCCATATATCAGCTTCTGCCTTCCTAAAATACTTAATTCAAGAAGCACAACATGTCATCTTCACAGAATGGCAAAATAATAGATTGAAAGTTATGGTTTCCAAACCAGGTTAGTAAATTATATACCACAAGCTATGCCTAATTGTAGGGCAGAGAGGAAAGCCAAAACTGTTGAGACTCAGGGCATGATGTGATGAAGGCGTAAAGTTGCAGTCTACAATTTAAGTGGTGTTTTTTGGGGGTATTTATTATGCCCACCCTTTCGTGCGGCCTGATTGGAGAACGAAATCAGCATGTTTCAAAAACACCGCAGCGACGAACTCAGACAGGAAACGCAAATCCAGCCCAACTTCGTGCTGACGCGTGGTTTGGGGGAAGGGTCTGCGGAAGGGCGGGAAACAATCTGGAGAGTTCGGTTTCGGGCGGAAAGAACCCCAACCCCCTCTCTCCACCCCCCTCAACCGTTAGCTTTGCATGAAAGGGGGCCGAGTCCAAAAACTGGTCACCCTGTTTTCAAGTGATAAACTCAGGCCTCCCGCTCGTAGTATAGACCACAGCTTTAAATTCCACACTTGTTGTGGAAGCGGCGCACCGCACTGTTGCTGCTGCATATGAGGCCAGAAGAGTACAAGGCCATACACAAGAAAGGATGTCGGGGATGTTGCTGCTATGGAATCGCATGAATGCTGCTGTGGGTGGCCCACTCTTGTTCGTGCCCTTAATGTGCAATCCACTTGTGTGCTGCTGCAATTTCTAGCCCATATCAGTGCAGGTCAGGGCACGGAGCCTTGGCTTGGGCCATGCAGGAGACAGGCAGTGGGCAAATGATTGCTGCTGCTACAGCAGCACATGAGAGCTGGTAGCCAAGGCAGGGGTCATCAGTGCCTGTGAAGTTGCTTCCGAATCCATGGATGCTCTGCCAGAATGAAAATACATAGCGCACGTTGTCAGGCAAACCGGGTAATGGCAAGAAATGAAGCAAACAATTGTGATGGTAATGGACGAAAATGAAACCGAGCAGTGGACTGCTGGTCAGTGCTAGCCAAGGTACTCTGTGAAAGACGGGGGGGGGGGGGGGGGGGGGGGGGGGCATACCAAGGATTTCGACAGGAGTGATGCGCTTCCGCCAATCCTTCTCCAGCATCCTCGCTATAAGCTCCTTGCATTCTTCCGACACCCCTCCCCACTTGGCGGGACGAAAAACCACCGGCCGTGTAAGCACCGCTTCAGCTACAGTTCGCTCTGCTGTTGCCCAGAAAGGCGGCACACCACTCATTGCTACGTACATAACCACACCCATGCTCCACACATCCACTGCTGATCCATATTTCACTTCATTTTTCCGGGGTGTAGATACCAGCTTATTGGAATCGTCAAAAACCGCTCCCCACATTTCAGGTGCCATGTACTCAGGTGTCCCCACCACATCTGTAATCATCTCCCCTTCAGACACAAAAGCCGCTGCTCCGAAGTCTGCAAGTTTGATATTTGTATCGTCTGATGCATCCATAAGGAGGATGTTTTCGGGCTTTATGTCACGGTGTACTATTCCGTGCAAATGGCAGTGTAGGACTGCATGGGTGAGAGCTTGGCAGAGCTTGGTGCCAGAGGGTTCAGAATACGGCCCAAACTTTGTGATTCTATCGAAGAGGTCGCCACCTCTGCACAGCTCCATGACTAGGTGAACAGCCTGAAAGGAGGGTAAAGGAGGGAAACAGAGGTAGAAAAACAGAGGGCAGGGAAGAGGTTAGAAAGGAGCAAGCACAGGAGATGCAACAACCGGGCATGGTGTTTGAGCGAGAAAGGGAGGAAGGGACGGGGAGGACAGGGGAGGAGTGAGTGCATTGGAAGGACAAGCGCAGGTGGGTGGAAAAAGAGAATGTCCTACAGGTCAGGGGAGGAGTAGAGGAAATGCAGGGCTGTGGGAAGTGGGGGGAAGGGGGGGGGGGTTGGGCGGGGGGGGTGGAAAAAGAGGAGCTGTTGAGGGAGTGATGGAACTGAAAGCATGAGGGGGCTTGGGTAAGTAGTATGAGCCGCCACATACCTTTCTGTCTTCAGTCGTGTCATGGAGTGTGACTATATGAGGATGGCCACGTGCCAGGAACATGCTCGCCACCTCCCGCCTGATATCATCCGCAGCATCAGAATCTTTTATTTGGTTCTTCTTAATTGTCTTGCACGCGTACACTCGCGCCGATTCAATTTCCAAGCATTTTCGAACGCTGCCGTACTGCCCGCTTCCAAACTCCCGGTGGTGTACAACGAATCTGGACGCGATGTCTTCGTAAGGTTTCAAAAGAACCGACGACGATACCGCTGAACAGGATGATCGTCTCGCTGACGTGTACGTGCATTGATATTTTTCCGCTAAGGAGCCGGTGGCGTCACTGTGTCTCGCGTCTCTGTCGCGAGTCTGTTTTTGAGGCGACTCAAAAACGGCGTCCCAACCGCCAGCTTGGCAGCTTCCTCTGGGTCGAGCGCTGCGTTTGCCACTGGCAGGTGCGTGTTTTCGAACATGTCGAGGTCGCTCGTGTCGCCACGTGCATACAGCCGCATCGACGTTATCCGTGCTGCTCCTGTTCCTCCCCTCATTAGTATCACATCCGTCAGACTTGCGATCAAAATTGTCGACTCCAGCACCACCCGCATCGTCGCTCCTTGTCGCAATGGCACACGCCGTCGTCGTCGTCGCAGTAGCTGTAACCCTATTTCTTCCCTCCCTGCCAGCGACATTTTCGACAGAGTCCTTAGCAAAACAACCCTCGCCGCCAGCATGGAATTCGCCGCCGCCAACAGCGCGAGCCTCATCTCTCCGCTGCTGTACCGTCCCCGCGCTCCATCGCAAGCTCCGCTGCCTGAGCGCAGCACTCTCCTGAACCGTTGCGGGTTTTCTCGCTGCTGTTTCCGAGCCTGGTTCCGCCGCGCCGCGTTCAAACCGCCAAACGTCTCCGGTTTCCGAGCCTCGGCTCCCAGTCGAGGCTTGTTCAGGCTTTCCGCCGCTGTTGCTCGGTTCCCCGGATAGCAATTCACGCATGGTCCGAGAAGCGGCGAAAAAGAGATTAGCCGCGAATGTCGGCGAAGGGGAGTGGCTCGGCGGAGCGCCGTGATGCGCGGGCTTTTGCGCCTGCGGGGGCTCTTGCGCTTGCGCCTGCGCCGTTTTCGCTGTTTCTGACGATGGCTGGAAAACATTGCTCGCGCTACGGAAGTGCCACGTGGATTCGACTCCCTCGCTTGCTGGGCTCGCCGGATCGAAGGGCAACTCCGATTGGTCGAACGAGACGCCGGGAGCGAACGAGCACTGGCGTTCGAGAGGCGATTTAGGTGAGGATGCGCTGTCGTCGCTAATAGTGGGCATTCGGTCAATTAGGATGGGCTTCGCGGGAAAAAGACTCCGCGGGTGAATTCCGGTTCCTGACGCCATTGCGGAGTCCTCCGTTCCAGAACAGTTCGATGGCAGAGCCCTTACTAATTTCGCAATGACTAAGTACAGGTAAGCTGCTGTGTTGGCGCTCAAATAAACTGAGTCGCTTACTAATTCAACCAAGTACCTGCTTTCAGCAGATAATTATCATCCGTTGAAAAAACCTCCCCCTTTATTCAATGACGAGAAGGAAAGCGCTGATCGGTAAGCGTACTGTTGAAGGTGGAAGTGCGGATGATGAAGGTGCTGCTGTAAGCATTATCCCGCCAAAATGCAGCCAGTGTCAAAGGAGTGAATTAAACTCTGGTGACATGGAGCAAGCCGTGATGACTGGAAGCCTGAGGTATGCAAAAGATATGCTTGACTCGCTCGCCGTCACCTCTAAGAGAGTGAATTAGTACAGTACGGTTTAGCTTACTGTGCCCGACAACTAGCCGCCCACCAGACCACCACCACCAGACCATCTGTGATGGAAGGAAAGGACGGAGGGAGGTGTCCTTCCTACGAGGTTGCGCGAAGAATAATAAGGGCGTGTTACATTTTTACTTCAGCCCGTCCGGATGAGCAGTCGTCCGGACTTTATAGCGGTTACCGTTGTCGTTTATTTTCGTCAGATTCCTCGCTAGACCAATTGCGACGTCGTTAGCGATCGGACCGATGATGGAATATTTTGCGTGAATTGCCCTCCCAACTCGACCGGACGATTACAGTTCGATAAGTGGACGGACGTAACAGTAAAGCATTTTTATTGGTCTACGATTCGAGTCTTTCAGTCGCTTGAGTGTTACCTTTGTCGCAATCTCGTCGTGATCATGGTTACAACCTAGCGAACACTCTGAATTTCGTCAGGTTGAAAATGTTTCATAAACAACGTCGGACGAGGTTTAGTCTGGACGTTGGACCCGGACTACCCGAGATTCGGAATCTGAACCGTTCTCGGACGGTGGTCCGGATTTTAGCCACTTTTAAAAAATGTAGCACGCCCTAAAATGGTGGTGGCGGAACGCCCCTTGCTGGCGATTTCTTTCTCAAGCTAGCGAGGTGCGATGGAGCGAGTGTGAGTGAAATGACAGCAATGAGCGGGGAGGGAACAATGATGTGAATGGAGCAGAACCACATAAGAGAGAGATGCGATATGCGAAGAGATTTACCGCGTGAAAAATATCCTAAAGTCCCCCTGATTCTGTCCCGCGCCCATGACTGGTGAAGGGGGTTGCTGTTCCGATGGTAGAAACTACGCAACGTTGCGTGATGATGAGGGGAGGTGGGGTGATCAGGCGGGCTGACTCAAAAGGCCAAGCAGAATGTGGAACTCTGGTTGCAAAAAAAGTGTACGCCTGCTTGTGTGCGTGTAGCTACCCGACTACGACACCTAAATCTCCAGTTACTAAGTACTGTATCCCCTATTGTACACACATCCAACTTTCAGGTCAATGCTTGCTTCTCTCGCCTTGATTTGCACAGCATGCCTGAAAGAGTTCCAGTTGGGTATGTACCCCTTCATTTCCAGTTGTAGTCAACTGTACCCTTCATGTTTGTGATGCATTTGAATTCAAACAATCGGGCACGCTTACGGTGCTGAATATAACCATCATCACTCCAGTGGTGGTGCTGCTGGATCCAGCATGGTATATCTCAACGCGCCGACTACATCCGGGTGCAAAAACAACGCGGCTCGGGAAAGGGATCCGCCACCCTGCGTCATCCTGTCCGGCTAACTGAGTGCACGTCATGGGCGAGAAGCGTCACCCTGCGTCACCCGGCAATCCCGATGAGACAAACCCCGATGGCACCTCTCAACGGACCCTCCGTACGAGGTCGACACGTCGACGACGCCGGTCGCGGCCACCGTGCCACGACGTCCAGCTTGCCATCGGCGCGGACTGCGACGTAAGGCCCACCGCGATTCCTGGCCGACCACTGCTCTGGCGCGCAGAGCCACACGTCGCCCATCCGAAACACAACATTCCACGCGGCGAACATCGATCGACGAACGTCTGTCCACGCGGCCATCAAGCCTTCGGCGGCGTGCTAGCGGGAACGTCCCCGCGGGATACCATCGTCGGGCGACGCGATGAGCACTGTTGCGTCACGCCGACGTGTAAGCACGGTTCACCGTGACGGGAACACCGGACAGTCGGCTGCGAAGAAGACATGCGTGCCCCGTGCCACGTCGACCATTGCGCCGCCGTTCTGCCTTGCATGCAGGGTTGGAGACCTGCCCACGGATCGCCTGCCAACACCTGTCCGCCCGAACCGAGACTGTGCCTCTCTATGCTATGACCCCCTGACGGCCAAGTGTCCATGGCATTTCGTCACTTGTTTGTTGCGTTGCATTCATTTTCATTCTGGTGAGCCACATTTCCCTCAGTCATTTTCACGCTTCTCGGAGACCGACCGACCACGCGTGGTCCAGGGTTGACGACGAGCCACGCCGGTGTAGAGTGCGTTTAGGTCGGCAAACTGTACGGGCTTCCGACTTAGGATCATTCCGACTAGGACGACTAGCTAGGTCGACAACAACCGAAAGTCGCCGACCTCTTTCTTCAAACCCACAACCAGTATTGTCATCGCCGGTGATCCCCAGTACGGCCTCGAATGGCCAGGGACCAGTCTAACAACATCCCGCCGGACAACACCCCGACGAACAACACCCCGACCAAAAACACCCCCCCCCGCCCAACCTCCCCCCGAACAACACCCCGCCAAACGATACATTGCCACTTCACACCCCGCCGACCATTGCGCCGCCGACCACGGCCACTCCGAACATCACCCAGCAGAACACCAATCCGCCGCCCTTACTTCCCGAAATTCCCGAATTGACCGACATTGCCGCGGAGTTGACGATCGCCGAGAACATTGAGAGGGCCGAAAGACGGGCAGCCTTTAGGGCCACGGTGCGAAGGCAATACACGGCAGCGATTGTGTAGTATCGACTTTGGTGGGCTGAGCACGTACCGCCGCGAGACCGCGGCGACAACTAGAGGCCGACGGGAACAACTCTACCCGCCGAGATGGCTGGCGACGCGCCGCCGGCGGGGAGCAGCGCGATTCCCGACCTGAATGAGCCTTTCATGGAGGAAGATGTAGACGCCGCTAGGGCAAATATTCCCGCCGACATGGTGGTCGACGTAGACGCCGCTAGGGCAAAAATTCCCGCCGACCCGACCATCCCCCTACCGCCAGGGACGAAAGGGGCTCCCGAACCCGAGCCGGACCGGTACTCGCCGCTTTCGGACACGGAGCAGCCGCCGCCAATTGGACCATTTCCAGAAACGACTACATGTATCTGACCGTAAAGGACTTGTTGGCAGCCGACGAGAAAGATGACGCCTTCCTGCAAAACATTCCGCGCGACGATTTTGCGGAAGCCGCCTTCGACATCAACAAAGAGCTCGACAAGAAGAACAGATTGCTGAGGATGATGTGGGGTTTCCGGCATCTGGACACGCTGGAGGCGAGAACGACCCGGGTTCAGTACCTGCGGGCGCTGCTCGACTTCAGGAGATGGTGCTGCGCGAACCTTCCAAGACAGCAAACCGCCAGAGTCAAGGGGGACGGCGTGCTGGAACACGAGGACGAGATAGGGAGGTACATCGACGAAGACATGGGTGATCAGTGGCACACCGCCAAGGGCGACCTACAATGGATGCACGGTCCCCGCGTCAACGCCACGCGGATCAGGGCGTACATTCTGTCAATCGCGAGGCAGCATGGTATTGCAAAGGCCGAGGAGCTCGAGGAGCTCGAGGAGCTGAATCCCGACGTCCGTGTCCAGCCCCTGAAGCCGACAACCGTTTCGATGCTGCTCATCCGCATCAAAGCGCTCCAGACAGCCTGCAAGGTCGAGGGGACGCTCTTCGGGGTGAAGGAGCTCCACATCATGTACGACATCTCCGAGGTCCGCTCGGAGGTGCGCGCGATGGTCAGAGAGAAGTGGCACAGGGACGACAGGTAAGTCGGCAAGTCGTCCCGCGCGGCTCACGCCTGTTTCCCGGTTCGCCCAGCTAACCCAGTCCTCGTGGAAACTGATGTGCAGGGATTGCGTCGACCGGCACCGCGGAACGCTCGGCGACACGTACACCACCGACCAGATCCGCCACCTCATGTTCAAGGTCTTGCCGACCTGGGCAGCTCGGGCGTACGAACCCAAAGCGGCCACCCCCTCCCAGACACTGTGGAAGTTTCTGCTGATGAAGACGATGACCCTCTTGGGTCACCACACCCTTCTCCGCGGAGCCAGTCTCCGAGCGATCGAGCTCCCCGACCTGTTTTTGTACAGAATGGGGAACGCGTCGCCCGAGCACTCCACGCGACGGCCGGTTGTCATGGTCGTCGCGTCACGAAACTCCAAGACAAACAAGGATGCTCGTCTGCATCACAGCTACGCGGCGAGACACCTGGAGCAAGAGATGTGCGCCGTCGGTCACACACTGTTGTGGCTGCACTTCGTGTACGGCCAGCTGAGCCGCTCGCCCACCTCTCGATGTGTGCCGCCCCTCGACTTCACAACTCCGTACAGCTGGTATCACAAGCACCTCTTTCATGCTCGGAACGACAAGGCACAAAAAGAGCTGCCGGCTTCATCTCATTCTCGGATCACGAAAGAGATGTGGCGGACGAACAAGATCTTCATCACGCGCAACACCCACGCCGCCCGGGCGGGTGGGGCACAGGAGCTGGCCGACGACGGCGTTCCGCGATCTGACATCGCCGACTTGGGCCACTGGGCGCTCGACAAGCTCGCGAAGAGCTACATCACGACCATCCCGAAGGCGGCGGTGTTGAGAAAGGCCGGCTACACGGGCAAGCGCGGCGACTACCACCTCGGCCGGAGCATGGTGAAGCCCGACGACAAGGTTGTGGCCCTCATCGCCCAGCACATCTTTCCGTGGGCTGAAGCGGAACTGGCCAAGGTGAGCATTTCGGACGGCAAAAACGTCGACAACCCGCCGACCATTTCCACGACGACATTCTACCGACGGCTGATTGTGTTTGTGTTTGTGTTCGACTCGCAGGCGGTAAGGTGCGCATCCGCGAGAGAGCCCAACACGGCCGGGGTGCACTTCCTGCAATCGCTCATCGAGTTCGGCCGCCGAATCATCGCCGAGGATCTTGCGTGCATGCTGATGCGCGAACCGTGGCACCCGTACGTCCAGAGTTCCAAGCTCTGCCGCGACCCCGACTTCCAGAAATGGGCCAAGGACGTCAACCGGGTGGACCTCGAAACCATCGCGACGCGCAGTACTCCGAGCGAGAACCCCCAAGAGGTACGGCGTGCGCGTTCCGACGACCTGTAAAACAAGTCGTCCTGCCACATTGGCTCACCTTTTGCCGACCATCCCCCTTGGATCGCAGGAATTCAGCGCGCGAGTCGACGCCAAATATCAGGTCGGCCAGCTCACCATGATGATGCACCGCCAGAGGGAGGATGCCACGATGGAGAAGCTTGAGATGCAGAAGAAGTTGGAGGAGAAGGACGCGGAGATCGCGAAGTTGATGCAGGCTCTCAAGCTGGCCGAGGCACGGCCGACGCCGACTGCGCCGGCACCGTCAAGGCCGATGACCGCTGCCGAGAAGGCAGCGTCCGTTAAGATCGAGAAGGAACAGGACGATGACCTGACGTACGAGGTCAACGTCGTGCATCCCTAGCACACATCCAAGACGGTCGAGGCTGCATGGCGCTGGTGGAACAACCCGTCCAACTTCGACTCGCGTTCGTTGCGCGAACGTTACGACGAGCACAGATTCCTCGTCAGACACACGCGCATGATCTGCAAGGTCGAAAAGGGCGACAAGCCCGCCGCGTCGGGGAAGTCGGCAAAGAGCTCTCGTCCCACGACCGAGGTGGGTGAGACGGGGAAAAACGATGCGCTGCAGCACTGCACTCGCCGGATGAGGCGGATCATGGAAGCGGTGCACGACTTGCGGCGGAGCGACGACGCTGCTGACACCGCCGCCGTCATCAAGCTACTCGACCACCTGGGGCGAGCGGGGCTTTCCACTTTCAGCGACGCGCTCTTGGTCCTCCGTGCAACCCCGCCCATCAAGGTCCCCACCACAGCCGACGGAAAGTCGGTCGGCATCAAGGGTCTGGACAAGCCGCTGGCGAGGAAGCTCGCCGTTGCGTGGGGCATGGTCACAACGGGCTACATGGACGCTGACTGGGGAAAGAGGCTCTTCGGCGACTTGTGGGATGTGCAGGCCAATAAGGCCGGCTTGGAGGCCGAGGCGACGGCGGGAGCCATCGGCGCAGGGAAGCGCAAGAGGGCGGGCTGAGGGTACTGCGTCTGGGTCCGACTTGTGCTGCTGGCTGAGCGTGGTGTGACTGAGGGTGGGTTGAGGGCGGGCCGAGGGCGGGCTGAGGGCGGGCTGAGGGTGGGCTGGGGGTGTGCTGAGCGTGTCCGACCTGTTCTAGTGATCCTATATGGTTTTCTTTTACTGCCAACGTTGTTTCGACTTGTAAATTAGTAGAAGTTTGTCTGTTGTCCATGCATCAAACCGACTCCACACCACAAAACCTACTTCACAGCGTTTTTGAAAAACTACCGACGAACAAGTTCAGCATCCCTAAGCCGGAGAGGCACAACAAAACAACAAAACAGCACCCGAAACACGTCGACCATGTCACGAGCGGTCGGGCCAGCGTTTGTAGGTCTTCGTCAGAAAGCTTGCAGCGTTTGCACCCACGCCGACCATGCTACGAGCAGGCGGGCCAGCCTTCGTCGACCTAGGCGTCGGCGACCTGCTTCCCTTTGTGCTGCTGCCCCCTCGCCCCCCTGTCCCGAATGATAATCTTCATCTGGGGGTCGATAGGCAAATCGACGCCGCGAGCCTTGAGCTTCGGGCCTCCGACATTGCAGTCCCCCCAGAAGGCGAGGTTCTCTATCATGACACGGGCGATCAGCTCGTCGTGCTCGCGCTCCTCCCCGACCTCAGGCAGCGACCTCACCACAGCCGCCTGCAGGTCCTTTGTCACCGTTTCGGCGACCTCCCCTACGACGACCACCCAGGAGGCCGCCCGCTGAAGCACCGCCTCGATGACGGTCCCACACCGACTCGCGAACTCGTTGGACGCTCCGCGCACGGTCGCTGCTGCCCCCCCTTCGCCGGCCGCTACTTCTGCCGTGGCATTGGTCTCCGAAAAACACCACACCGCGGCCGCAGTACCGGCGAGGATCTCGGACAACCGCTCCGACCCGACGCCCGAAATGGGCGTCACTTTCGCGGCCACCGGTGCGAAGGCGGCACACATCGAAACGCGTGCGATCATGTCGCTCGCCACCTTGTTCTTCGCGCGCGGTCGGCTCCGGTTATCCTGTTGTATTCCGCGACCACCTGTTGGAACCTGCGAAACACAGCAGGAATACCCACCGTCACCGACCGGCCCACGCGAACCGACCGAAACGAGCACCAAATTGAGCATTCGCCAAGCTTACCTGTCGCGGAAGACGTTCGCCCCTAGGCTCCACATGACCATCCACATGCCCCCCGGGATAAATCGCGCCACATTCCAGTCCGCCTTATACTGCGCCATCACTTCCTCCTTGACCCCACCGAACTCGTCGAGAACCACGTCGCTGACGAAGCCGTCGAACGACGAAACGGCGACAGCGATGCAGTAGGCGGCCTCGGACTTGTCCATCGACCGGCAGATGTAACGGCTCTTCTTCCCAAACTTCATCTCCGAGACGGCCAGCCCATTTGAAGGGTCAACGCGGACGCCTGAACCCTTCTGACCCTGCGCGGCCGCTTTGGACGTCCCCTTGGAAGAGCCGACCTTCGCCGGGCCGCCCTTCGCCTTGTCCTTGCCCTTGCGCTTTTGCTTCCCATCGCCGACCTCACCGGTTGTGGCCGGGGGGGATTTGGCGCCAGCCGCGCTATGGTCCTCCGCAAGAGCAGTCGAGGCGGCTGGTGCACCCTGTTGCGCTCCCACGGTGGGAGCTGCTGCTTGTAGTTTTTCCCGCATGACCTCGATTTCCAGGTCTGGCATCACGATCCTGGCGAGGATCTCTTCGTCCACCCCGCCGGCCTCTTCCGCCGCTCTCCACACAGCCGCCTCCACCGTTGAGCCACTCGGCCTTGCAGTCGCCGCCGCGACGTTCGCTGCCTCTGCTCCTTGGTCGACCGCCTGGTTGCTGTGAGTCGGAGGAATTACCGGGGTTTTCTGACCTTGATCCTCGAGCCATTTCAGATACTCGTCGAACGATGGGTTTTGAGTGATTAGAGCCTCGACCGCCCGAGACTCAACAGCCGTTGGGATCGGGATCGGTTCCGCGGCGACCATGGCCCCATGAACGGGTAAGCTGGCCGCACCGGCAGCCTGCTGGACATGCTGTCCGACCACCGCTGCTGGGCGCAAGAGCTCGTCGACCAGCGCCGTGACACCACCCGGTCGCGCGTCACGTGCAGTGGCAGGACTCATCGCGATGTGGGGATGCTGGCCCGCCGCGGCCTGCTGGACATACTGTCCGACCACGGATGCTGGGCGCAAGAGCTCGTCGACCAGCGCCGTGGCGCCAGCCGGACGCGCGTCCTGTGCAGTCGCCAGACTCGTCGCGGTGGGGGGATGCTGGCCCGTACCTGGCGGCCCGCCCTGCTGTCCGACCACCGCTGCTGGGCGCAAGAGCTCGTCGACCAGCGCCGTGACGCCAGCCGGACGCGCGTCTTGTGCGGTCGGCGTGCTCGTCGACGGGTGAAGATGCTGGCCCGCACCGCGCGGCCCGCCCTGCTGTCCGACCACCGCTGCGGGGCGCAGGAGGTCGTCGGGCAGTTGCGCTGTGACGCCGGTCGGTCGTGCAGTCGGCGGACTCGTCGAGGGTTGAACATGCTGGACCGCAACGGGCTCCCCGCGCGCTTGGCCGACCACCGCTGCGACGTGCATGTCGTCTGCCATCTGGGCCGTGCCGCCACTCGGTCGAGCGCCTTGTGCAGTCGCCGGACTGGCCTCGGGGTGTGGATGCTGGTCCGCCGTTGGCTGCCAGCCCTGTTTCGCGACCACGGATGCCTCTCCCATGAGCTCGTCGGCCAGACTCACCTGGTCGCAGCTCGGTGGCGCGTCGTGTGCGCTCGAGCGGATCGGTCGGGGCCTGTGGATCGCCACCAGGCTCAGCACCCCCAGGCTCAGCGGAGCGGATCTTCTTTGTGAAGAGGGAGCGCCACCAGGCTCAGCACCCCCAGGCTCAGCACCCCCAGGCTCAGCACCCCTAGGCGCAGCACCCCCAGTCGCAGCACCTCCAGACTCGGCACCCCCAGTCTCAGCACCCCTAGTCGCAGCACCTCCAGGCTCAGCACCCCCAGTCTCAGCACCCCAAGGCTCAGCACCCCCAGGCTCAGCACCCCCAGTCTCAGCACCCCCAGTCTCAGTACCCCTCTCAGGACCAGAGTCAACAGCTACCTCGACAGGCTCGACTGCGTCTACCTGGGAAACACCTGAGGGAGCAGGACCCTGTGGAGGGAGGGGGTCTACCGAAGGGGCACCTGGGGTGAGGAAGAGAGGAGGGGGAGGGAGCGGAGCAGTGCGGTAGGGGAACACAAGGTAAAAGGGTACCGACTCGTCAAAGGTGACGTCCTGAGAGGGGAAGACACGACGCGAGGTGGGGTGGTAAAACTGCCAACCAGGCGCGTCAGGGACAAAGCCAAGGAAGACACAGGGCATAGCGCGGGCAGAGAGCTTGTCTGCAGTGGTATCGCGGACAAAGGCACGAGCACCCCAGACCCGGAAACGCGACGCATCGCCAACCTGCCCCGTCCACTGGAGTGTGGGCGAGGTCTCTGGAGCAGAGACACGGGGCCAGAGGTTGAGCTGATGCGCGGCGTACTGCACTGCAAACGGCCACAGGAAATGGGGGGCAGCCGCATGGATCATGGACGTACGAGCGACCTCCATGACTAGACCAATGCGGCGCTCAGCAACCCCATTTTGCTGTGGAGAGGCCGGAAGCGTGAACGTCTGGCGAATGCCGTGCTCCGCACAGTAGGCTGCCAAGAGGTCAAAGGAAAACTCACCACCTTGGTCAGAGTGCAGACGCAGGACAAGAAAGTCCGACCGGAACCGGTCGCGGAGCTGGAGACGAGCAGCGCGGATCCAAGGGATCAAAACATCAGGGACCTCACCCTTGGTGCGTGAGGGGAAGACCGTGGTGTAGCGCGTGTAGTCGCCGACAACCAGCAGGAAGTACCGCTCGTGGCCCTGTCCACGGACGCGGACTGGGCCCCACACGTCCAGGTGGAGAGTCTGCAGAGGAGCCTCTGTGGGAGGGAACGAGGAGGAGTGAGGAGCGGCGCGCTGCCGCCCCTCAACACAGGGAAGACAGGGTGGAGCAGGCGAGGGCAGGAGGGGAGGGAGAACCCTGGGAAGACCGGAGACAAGGTACCGGGAGTGCATGCCACGAAGGCGCTGCACTGACGGGTGACCAAGACGGTGGTGCCAGAGAACTCTCTGGTGCGACAGGGAACGACATGAGCAGGGGGCCGACAGCTGACCTGACGCAGACGTAGACGCAGCTACTTGAGGGGACTCAGTGGTCAGTGTGTACAGGTCCGACCCCGACTGCCGAGTGAAGGTAACTAGGTGGCGACCTGTCCGAGCACACGTACAGTGGGTCACACGCTCATAGGCAGGGGTGAACTGGTGAACACCCCCATCCTGAAGAGCAGAGCCCGCCACCAAGTTCGTAGAGAACGAGGGGAGGTAAAGACCCGACAGGGTGCCGGACGGGACCGCAGGACAAGGGAGGACAGTGGAGGAGGTCGCAAGGACCGGGCCCCCAGAGGGGTCAGCGAGGGAGACAACAACTGGCCGAGCTAGCTGCTCAAGGGCAGTGCGGTCACAGAAGAAACAGCGGGAAGCACCTGAGTCGAGTGTGAAGGTGTGCAGTGCCTCAGTAGACGCAGTACCAGCAAGTGCAGACGCACTAGCACCTAGAGCAGCAGCCTCACCAGGACCTAGGGCAGCAGACGCACTAGCTCCAAGAGCAGCAGCCTCACCAGGACCTAGGGCAGCAGACCCACTAGCACCTGGAGCAGCTGTCTCACTGGTCCCAATGCCCGGGTCGGGCGGTACACTCAGGTAGCAGTCACCCTCAACACTAATAGTCAATGCATACATGGCACCAAGGATAGCATCAAAGTCAAGAGCAAAGATATCAATGTTCTTCCTACGCAGATCAGCCCAGCGGGGCAGCTCAGTGGCGTCAAGAAACTGCTCACGCCAGGCATCGTCAAGACGAAAGAAGCAGCGGTGTGCCGTGTGGAACCTCCCACAGATCTGGCCAGTGCGGTCACCTGTGCGGATGACGTACGGGCAGGTACCTCCACCCCCAGACCCCCCACGCTGAGAGTACCACTCACGGAGTTGCTGGGGCGAGGGAGTCTTGCCGGGACGCTGCTGCTGCTGCCTCTGGCCACCGCCGAACCCCCCACGCTGCACCGCTCCACCGCGCCCGCCACCCGCTCCACCGCCGCCACTACTGCCACCACCGCCCCCACCACCCCCACCACCTCCGCCGCCACCACCCCCTGTGCCGCCACTGACCCCCCCACCACCCGCGCCACTCCCACCTCCGCCACCACCCCCGCCCCCCCCACCCCCTCTACCGCCGCCGCCCCCGCCTCCACCTCCGCCACCCCTGCCCCCCTTGCCCCTGCCGCCCTTGCGCCTCCCACTAGGAGCAGACGCAGCCCTGACCCCCTCAGCTCCAAGGTAGTCGACAGCAGCAGCAGATGCAATGGAGGGGAGGAGGGGGGAGGGGGAGCACCCCTCAAAGAAGGGGGAGCGGGGGTCACCACGAGAGGCACCTACAGCTACAATGCTCTTCTCAGCTGCTAGGAGTTCCTTCTCGAGGAGGTCGAGAGTCAGGTCAGTGGGGGAGAGGGCGAGAAACTGGTCCCTGACAGTGCGAAGGGAGTCAGGGAGGTGGGTGACTAGGTGGTACAGTGTGAGGTAGATCGGGGGGGGTTCTTGGCGAGGAAATCGGGGGGAGCGCGGCACGGTAGCGGAGGTCACTGGTACGGAGGTGGGTGATGAGGTCAGCTATACTGGCAAAGGCGGACAGGTCGGGGAAGAGGTAGGGCAGTGAGAGACGGCCTATCGCAGCAGTGGCAGGGGAGGAGTAGCGCGCAACTACCGCATCGTACAGTTCCTTAGCGGTCTTATGCTGGCCGAAGTGCTCGCGCTCATCTAACGGCAGGTGGCTGCGAACGGCTAGGCGAGCGTGAGCATCACGGGTCTGCCACTGGGAGCAAGCAGTACTGTCAGCAGTAGCGGCAGGTGCGGGAGCGGCGCATGACGTGTGGTCATAGAGGGAGAAATTGTCCTTGGCAGTGATCTGGAGGAACAGGTGCAGGTCATCTAACCAAACCTCAAACTTAATCGGGCGGCCCTCAGCGTCAAAAGTAAGAACAGAAGGACTGGCCATAGTGGCAGTAGCAGCAGTAGGAACAGTAGCAGTAGTAGCAGTAGCAAGAACAGTAGCAGCTGAAGCAGTAGTATTTCCTGGAACAGGAACAGGAGTTGCTGCAGGTGGGGCACAGTAGGGCGGCGCGGCTCGGCCAGGGCGGCTCGGCTCGGTTTGGGCGGCGCGGCTCGGTTTGGGCGGCGCGGCTCGGTTTGCGCGGCGCGGCTCGGTTCGGGCGGCGCGGCTTGGCTACGCGGCGGTGCGCAACGGGGGAGGCGTCTCAGAATCCCAACCACTAGACCATTGGGATAAAAGGGCTTGTTTCAGTAGCGGGTCAGTGCGCCCATAACCCCCCAGGCAAACGTGCCTGTAACCCTTCCCTAGGATCGATCGGGGATCACCAGTGGACCTCTGACACCCCCCCGCACTGGGATGCCCGAAGTGCATACACCGGGATTCGAACCCGAGACCTTCGCTCTGATACCATCTCAGAATCCCAACCACTAGACCATTGGGATAAAAGGGCTTGTTTCAGTAGCGGGTCAGTGCGCCCATAACCCCCCAGGCAAACGTGCCTGTAACCCTTCCCTAGGATCGATCGGGGATCACCAGTGGACCTCTGACAAGGCGTGCACGTGGGCGGCTGTAGCGGGCGGGTCGCGGCTGTGCGTGGGCCTGACTAGCGCGCGGACGGCGGCCTAGAGGGGCGACGCGGCGGCCTACGGGTGGGGCTGCGACGCTCTGGGCAGCGGTCCACGGGCGGCTAGGGGGGGGGCTGCTCGTGGGCGGCGGTGGTCGCGCGGGCGGCTCGGGGTGGGCGCGCGCTCAGAAAAGGCCGCGCTAGGAGGTGACAAGCTGTCACACTCAAAGGGCTGCAAGTGATGTTAAGTGTTGCCAAGTTAAGCTCGTAGTTCAAGCTTTAATCGCTTCCGCATAACGTTATAGCTGTCAACAACAGGCACCCTCAGCACTAGTAGACAATGCATATATGGTAGTGAGGATAGCATCATAGTCAAGAGCGAAGATATCCACCCTCTGCCTAAGCAGCTCCAGCCAGGTGGGGACCTCAGCCTCGTCGCCGAACACGGTACGCCAGGCGTCGCTCAGGCAGGCGAAGCAGCGGGACAGTGTGTGACCCATTGCACCGCAAGTCTGACCAGTCCGATCACCTGTGCAAATGACGTACGGGCAGCGAACGGTACTCCGAGACCCTCGACTCTGAGCGTACCACTCACGAAGCTGCTGGGGCGGAAGAGTCTCGTGCGGACGCCGCTGCAGGTGCAGCTGGCCACTGCCAGACGCTCCCGAACGACCCGCTCCAGGGCGACTCCCACTACGGCCACCCCTACAACCCCAACTAGCGTACCACTCACGAAGCTGCTGGGGTGTGAGGGACTCACGCGGACGTCGCTGGAGCCGCATCTCTCCACCGCCAATAGCAGCAGTAGCAGCAGGAGTGGCAGTGCAGCAGTAGTAGCAGTGACAGCTAGAACAGCAGGAGCAGCAGGGCAGAGCAATGCGGCTCAGTAGGGCAAGGCGGCGCGGCTTGGTTGGCAGGCAGGCGCGGCACGCGCTGGTAAAGCAGGCGCGCGGGCAGTGCGAGTAGGGCAAGTGCTCACTAGATGCGGGTGGGGCAGGGCGCGGGCGGGCCGCAGATGAGGCAGAGCGCGGCGGCCAGGGGGGGGGGGGGGGGGGGGGGGCGACGAGGAGGGACGACGCCCAGGGGGCGCCGCGACGAGCAGGGGCGACGCCGCGCGGGTCCCACAGGGGCGTTGAGACGAGCAGGGGCGGCGCCCGGGTCCTGCAGGGGCATCGTGACGAGCAGGAGCGGCGCCGCACGGGTCCCGCAGGGGCGTCGCGACGAGCAAGGGCGACGCCCGGGTCCCGCAGGGCGTCGTGGGGTCTAGGGGCGGCGTCGTGGGGTCCAGGGGCGGCGTCACGGGGTCCAGGGGCGGCGACGCGGGGTCTAGGGGCGGCGTCGCGGGGTCCAGGGGCGGCGTCGCGGGGTCCAGGGGTGGCGTCGCGGGGTCTAGGGGCGGCGCCGCGGGGTCCAGGGGCGGCGTTGCGGGTGCAGGGCAGGCCCATGCGCGGTCTGCAAGGCAGGGCAACGGGCAGGCGCTCGAGGGCACGGGTAGGGCAGGCGCTCAAGGGCGCGGGCAGGGCAGGCGCTCGAGGGCGCGGGTAGGACAGGCGCTCCAGGGCACGGGTAGGGCAGGCGCTCGAGGGCATGGGCAGGGCAAGCGCTCGAGGGCACGGGTAGGTAGGCGCAAGGCGCGTGACGGGGCAGGCAGGCACGGCAGTGCGCTTCAAGCAGGGCAGAAACAAAAAAGTTCGTGGTGGGCCCTAAAAAAACGTTCCCACTAGGGAACCTGGTTTGAAACCATGTGAAAATTAGAACGAGGAAAAATGAATCAACTAGGAAGCAGGTGGGTACAAGTAGGAAAACCTAAAAGTGTTGTACCCCATATTGCCTACCCCACTACAGCCTACACAGACTATGTCATATAAGTTTGACAGTATGCGCTCGGCACTCCTCATCCTCCATTTCTATTGAGCACATCTCACCTCAGAGGTCAAGGACGCATGGGGGCGGATCAGCGAAGTATCATCGAGCAATATTGTTGAATTTTGTACCGACAAGCCGCCGGTGCGACATTCCACTCGCCCCAATACAAGCGTGCTTCCACAGCACTATCAGACTGTCCGTCCGACGTCCGCATACGGACATTGCACTATTCCAGCTGGATCTTAGCACGCGCGTCTATCCTGAGTGGCATCGGGGCATCTCGACGATGACCGCCAAGGAAGCGTTAGCGAGCTGGAAAGGCAACGCGGTGAAAGCGATCAGGCGATACGAAGCCTCATCGCCAACGGCATGTGTGAGTTGGTGCCTCAACTGGGTGGTGTCAATGCGACGAAGAACCGCTGGGTTCTCATAACAACGTACAGCACCGACGATATGGTCGCCGGCGAGAAGGCACACCTTGTGGTGAATGGTTTTACGCAGACGCTTGGCAATCACAAGGTGTATGCGCCGGTCGGCAGCCGCGTCACCCTATTCATCTTCCTCTCCATCGTCGGCGCCCCCTCCAATCCCAAGGTTGCCTCCTGTCACCATTGGCGTTCCCTTACCCAACCTGTACCTTACGTCAATCCCCGAGGTTTATCATAGCTAGGATTGCCCACTATTTTACCTAGTCCCATTCATTGTATGTATAGTTAATTTGGTTAGCGTTTGCCGCTCTCCTTCATCCGGTTATTCCACGCACCCTTTTTTACAAAAAAATAAAACACAACCAATAATGTGCTCGTGTCTTTTTCTTTTCTCAATATATATTTGTAATTATCTTTAGACTCGTAGCAATGGTATTTACGGCGCACTTCGCGGGGCCTTGTAATGATAGGACAGCTGAGGCGTATGGTGGTGTCGGTGGGATGCAAGGGTTGAGCAAATTCTGAAATATAGGAAGGTTTGAGTCGGTGGGACGCGTTACAGTATGCTTGAGAGTGCTTTTTTTTTTATTTTATTTTTTTTATTATTTTTTTTTTTTTACAGATCAGGTGCCTAAAAATTGCAACATGCCCGCCAAAAAAGCCTACACTGCCACATTTCAGTCCCGTCAGAAACACACTGCAGTTTTGCCACTTTTTCAGGTGATGGGGTTGAGTTGGCCCAATTGATGCCTTCTCCATAGATCTTGGAAGTTTCATGATGGAAATTGCCTACCTTCGAAGACTCTTGATTTGTGCCCCAAGGCAGCCTTGCCGAGTGTAGTGAGGATGGGTTGCAATAGAAATTGCCCTGGTTCGAAATTGGTGCCTGACAGGGCCTTGGTGACGACGACTGTGACGGGTCACAGTTGCAAACGCTCAAGGAAGTTGCCTGAATTGTGTGATAGGAGCCACTCCGACTGCACGAGGAAAATTTGCATACGCTCCTCCGACCATTGTCTGGCAGAAATCGTGGGGGAATGTGCAGCAGCAGCCATCTCTTGAGTCCCTTGAGAAGTTCCATTTAAATCAAGCGTGGTCGTAGCATGGCACCATAGATTATCGTCGTCAAGTTGCATGAATACTTCTTGAGGGTTCTCCGTTATAGGATCCGCCAAAGTTCCCCATCCAGCTCTTGTGAAGTTCGTAGTGTCGGCAGCATCAACTTCCTCTCCCTCATGGCAGTCCCAAGTTATGCTAGAAATAATGACTTCTCCTTCTGTCGCTTCAGCCATGCAAAAAAGATACAGTTCTTTGCACTTCGTCCCTATAGAGTTAGTGGAACTTGACTCTGAGATAGACCTGAAATTATGCTTCACCGTGAGCTGTCGTGACGAGTGTAGATTTACACCACCAGGATCCTCTTCGTAAGGAGCGAATAGTTGTAGTTGGAGAGTTGTTGCTTGATTCGATGTTCTAGTTCCTACTTTTGATTGTCGTTCAATAGTAGAGAAGGCAGATAATCTGAAGACGTTCCATTGCAATGCTTCCGTGTACTTGTATTTCCAGCGTTGCTATACACCTGTATTTATTTTCTGATGCTATCTTGGATGTCTGGAAACTTGTGTGCACTTGATGATCTGGAAAACAGGATTCTGCAGGAGCAATAACGACGGTCCAATTTTCGCTATATGAACATCAAGTTGGCGTCGATAGTCAACCCTTGATGTGGAGATCCTGAATATGCTCTCAGATCTTGGAACCAATAGAGTTGTGCTTGACATTGATGGCCTTGAACTTAATAACAGGAGCCATGGCAGAGAGGTAGCTTGAAGCATTGTGTCCCAGAAAGCCAGTAACGAGCTGCTGATATGCGATGGTTATTGTTTTTCAATCGGGTAGTATCATTCCGATTGTTGTGAGAGTGTTTTAGTAGTGTTACGAGTGCAGAAAGATCATGCTGCCTTCTCAGCCCTTAAAACTGTTCTCTGTTCACCGCCCGCACTGCGCATTGCCGACCCATTACAGACGCAAGCGACATCACTGTCGGAGCCGTACTGCCACAAGATTTCGGCAACGGCCTACAGCCCATTGCATACGAGTCACGAAAACTACATCCGCCCGAGAAAAATCACCCGATACACGACCGCGAAATGCTCTCAATCGTGCACGCATTCAAAGTGTGGCGTTGTTACTTGATCGACGCAGACGTGATAGTACAGACAAACCACAAGTCACTACAGTACCTCCGCGCACAACCCCACCTCAACCCACGACAGATTCCCTGGCTCGATTTCCTCGAGTCGAATTTCCACTACACAGTCACCTACAAAAAGGGGGCATCGAATATCGCTGAGTCACTGACCCGCCCCACTGCCCAGATCCACGCCATACTACTCGCCTAGATCAGCCCACTACTGACAAGACTATTTACCCACGGCTATAAAACTGAGCCATTCTTCACAGGAGGAAATTTGCAACAGTTTGTAGTAGCAAATGGAGTATATTACGTAAAAGTAGGCACCGACCGCATCTGGGTACCGGGGTACACGTTACTACGGGAAATTCTGTTACAAGAGGCACATGACGGAGTTACCTCAGGCCATTTCGGAGTAGAAAAAAACACGGCAGCAGCTGCAGCTGTATTATTACAGGCCCGAGATGCTGACCGACGTACAGCGACACGTGGCACCGTGTCCCACCTGCCAACTCATGAAATCATTACGGAAGCGACCGGCAAGGCAGTTGCAGCCGATACCACCCCCAGAGCGTGCTTGGCAGCAGATGACGATGGACTTCCTCACATGGTTACCGCCCAGGGTTGAGTGGGAACGATGCGATCCTGGTCGTCATCGATCGGCTGACAAAAATGGCACATTTCGCAGCCTGCAAGAATTCAATCACAGTCGAAGAAACAACCCGCCTCTTCATCTCCACTGTCGTTCGACTACATGGGATACCAGCAGCGATCATTAGCTACCGCGATATGAAATTCACCGGCAACTTGTCAGAAACAAGAAGTGATTGAACTAGGAACATTCGTGGTACAAGTAGGAAACCCTAGAATAATGTACCCCCTAAAGGCTAACCCACTGTAGCCTACACTGCAATAACATATATGATGTTTGACACACCCCCATAGGCTAAGTGGGGTAGAGCAAGGGGTCACAAGACCAGTCAAGAAAGAGAATGCAAGCTCAGGGTGGATCACAAAGTCACCACACACACTGAGCACAAGCAAAGAGCCACAAGGCCAGTTCACATGCAGAGGCATATATGCAACACAAATATCTCAGTGATCTCTACCTAGAAATGCAAGCATGCAGAGATATATATATACATCACAATATAGGCAAAGTCTACAGCAAGTGAGGAAAAGTGGGCACAAGCCCTAACAAAGTGCAGAAGCGCTAATGATCACCAGACTGAAGTGCCTTGGTGAATATATCAGCAGTGTTGGCCTGAGTGGCCACGTAACGCAGACGAAGCTGACCACGCTGCTGCAACTCTCGAGCCAAGAAGTAACATAGAGCGATGTGCTTCGTTCTGTGCTCCAGTCTGTGCTCCTCACACAAGGCAATGGCAGCCTTGTTGTCGACATACAACACTGGAGGAGAACGAGGCCGCTCTCCCAGGTCGGTCAGCAGGTAGGTGAGCCAGCGTAACTCCTGTGCAGCCATGGCTGTGGCGTAGATCTCAGCCTCACAACTCGAGCTGAGAACTGAAGACGAACGAGTAGAACGCCATGAAACTGAGCCAGAGCCAAGGCTGAAGGTGTAACCCTGTGACGACCGCAGAGTAGCCTAGTCGTCAACCCAAGAAGCGTCTGAGTGCCCAGTGAGAACAACTAAGCTCCCTCCTCCAAGCACAAGCCCCATGCCCGATGTACTGCACAAGTAGCGCAATACCCTCTTTGCAGCATCCCACTGCACCTTTCGGTGCCTACTAGGAGCCACTTAGCGGGCCAGAAGGCCAAGAGGGTACGCTAGGTCAGGACGAGTGCAAGTCATCAGGTACATGAGGCAACCAACTAGCTCTGGGTAAGGACCACTCGGCTCTACGGACTCATCCGAAGGCAGAGCTAAGAGCGAGTGACCTGTAGCCAGAGGAGTGGCTTGTGTTGAGGACCAGGTGAAGCCGAAGCGCTGAAGGACCTGTTGCACCATGTGTGACTAAGTCAGTGTGATGGTGCGGCGTGCTTTGTCCCGGGTGATCTGCAAGCCAAGGTAGCTGCGCAGTTCACCCAGGTCTGTGCACGTGTGTCTCTTCTGTAGCTCCAACTTCACGTGGGCGACAGCCTCAGTGTCAGCAGTGGCAAAGACCAAGTCGTCGACGTACACGAGGATGTAGAACGGTGGCAGAGAAGTGTCGGTGCACAGAAACAGCGACGGGTCAGCAGTAGAAGGCGCGAACCCAAGTGTCGCAAGTGTAGTCCTCAGTGTGTCATGCCACTCGCGTGGCGCCTGGTGGAGACCGTAGACCAGCCGCCGGAGGCTCCACTGGGTACCAGGAGGGAACGATCCAGTGAAGCCAGGAGGGCGGCGCAGCCAGATCTCCTCGTGCAGGCTGCCCTGCAAGAAAGCTGTACTGAAGTCAAGAGAGTGAAGCTCGTACTCACGCTGAGCAGCAACGTGCAGTAGCACCCGAAGAGTGGTCATCTTCGGGGTGGGGGAGAAGGTATGGAAGAAGTCTACTCCCTCTCGCTGACTGAAGCCTCGAGCAACGTAACGAGCCTTGAAGACAGGCGGAGAACCCGGCGGCCGCTTCACCCTAAAAATCCACATGCCACTGACGATGTTCGCCTCAAGAGGGAGAACCTCGTCAACGTAAGTGCCAGTGGACTTCCAGGATGCCATCTCTACGTCCATGGCTGACTGCCACTTAGAGGAGTACTCACCCGCGATCGCCTTAGCGTAAGAGCGCGGGGTCGGGATGTCTGGAGCATCCGGGTCTCCATCAGGGGCAATCAGCATGGACACGAGATGAGGCACAGCGGCTGCAAGGACATCCGTGCCTAGAGCACAATCACCCCCGACGGACGGAGGACAGACAGACTCAGACTCAGCAACAAGACTCGTGGCGTAGTCTAGACGACAGTGAGCAGCAAAGTCGACAAGCTCAGCAGCTAGGGCAGACGCAGTAGTAGACTCAAAGGAAGGGTCAGTGACAGCAGTGGCCAGGAGACGCGTGACAGTAGGACTGGCAGCACGAAGAGAGTCAGACTTCGGGTCAGCAAGAACAGGAAAAGAGGACGCAGGAGGAGACGGCAGAGGGACACACAGTGGAGCAGTGGAAGGACGCAGAGTCATATAGTGTGTGCCAGGGATAGGTGGAGAACGCTCACGCAGAACACGGCGACCAGTGCAAGCAGCACGATCAGGTGACACAGGACGAGACACAGGCGACACAGGATGAGGCTCAGGCTCACGACGCTCTGTAAGACTGCCTGTCGGACCAGTGTAGGGAGAAGGACTAGGAAGTGGCGAGGCAGGCGGTAGCTGCAACTGCGACTGGACAGGCGGAGGACACTCTAAGGAGGGAGGAGGACTAGGAGGAGGCGGCTGACCAAGAACCAGCTGAAGGAGCGGAACGAAGTACGGCCACGGTCGTTAAGTGCCCCAAGAAGCAGCAGAGACAGCACCAGAACCTCCAGCCGAACCAGCACCAGCAGCACCTCCAGCAGCTCAAGTAGCACCTCCAGCAGCTCCAGAAACCTTTAGCAGCACCTCCAGCAGCTTCAGAATCTTCAGCAGCACCAGCAGCACCTCCAGCAGCTCCAAAACCTCCAGCAGCACCAGCAGCACGTCCAGTAGCACCAGTACCTCCAGCAGCAGCAAGGGCCTCCAGCTGGCGGTACCTCAACACCAGGAGCTCCACTCCTGAGGCTGCAGCGCCGAGCGTACCACTCACGTAGCCGCTGAGGGGAGGGAGGCTCCGGCTGCGACACTGCACCCGCAGGGCCACCAGCCCCGACTCCAGCAGACCCCTCAGCTCCAGTAGCCCCACGACGGAGGCTGTAACGCTGGGAGTACCACCCACGCAGCTGCTGTGAAGAGGGAGTGCCAAGAGGCTCAGTACGGTCAGTCTCAGAACCTCCAGCCTTAGCTCCTCTAGGCTCAGCACCCCCAGTCGCAGCACCCCCAGGCTCAACACCCGCTGTCTCCGCACCCCCAGACTCAGCACCCCCAGTCTCCGCACCCCCAGGCTCAGCACCCCCAGTCTCAGTACCCGCAGACCCAGCACCACCAGGCTCAGCACGCTCAGCACCTCGCGCAGGACCAGAGTCAACAGCTACCTTGACAGGCTCGACCGGGTCTACCTGGGAAACACCTGAGGGAGCAGCACCCTGGGGAGGGAGGGGGTCTACCGACGGGACACATGGGGTGAGGAAGAGCGGCGGGGGGGGGAGCAGGGCAATGCGGTAGGGGAAGAGACAGTAAAAGGGTACCGACTCGTCAAAGGTGACGTCATGAGAGGCGAAGACCCAGCGCGAGGTGGGGTGGTAAAACTGCCAGCCAGGCGCGTCAGGGACAAAGCCAAGGAAGACACAGGGAACGGCACGAGAGGAGAGCTTGTCCGCTGACGTATCGCGGACAAAGGCTCGACATCCCCAGACTCGGAACACCGACGCATCGTCAACCTCCCCCGTCAAACGTAGGGTAGGCAAGGACTCCGGAATAGAGACACGGGGCCAGAGGTTGAGTTGATGCGCGGCGTACTGCACTGCAAACGGCCACAGGAAATGGGGGGCAGCCGCATGGATCGTGGAGGTACGAGCGACCTCCATGACGAGACCAATGCGGCGCTCAGCAACCCCATTCTGCTGCGGAGAGGCCAGAAGAGTGAACGTCTGGCGGATGTCGTGCTCCGCACAGTAGGCTGCCAAGAGGTCAGAAGAAAACTCGCCACCTCTGTCAGAGTATAGACGTAGGACAGGATAGTCCGACTGGAACCGCTCGCGGAGTTGGAGACGAGCAGCGCGGATCCAGGGAATCAAGACATCAGGGACCTCACCCTTGGTATGCAAGGGGAAGACCGTGGTGTAGCGCGTGTAGTCGTCGACGATCAGCAGAAAGTATCGCTCGTGGCCCTGTCCCCGGACGCGAGCGGGGCCCCACACGTCCAGGTGGAGAGTCTGCAGGGGAGCCTCCGTGGGAAGGAACGAGGAAGAGTGAGGAGTGGCGCGCTGCCGCCCCTCGACACAGGGAAGACAGGGAGGAGCAGGCGAGGGTGGGAGGGGAGGGAGAACCCTGGGAAGACCAGAGACAAGGTACCTCGAGTGCATGCCGCGAAGGCGCTGCACTGTCGGGTGACCAAGGCGGTGGTGCCAGAGGACAGTCCTGTGCGACAAGGAGCGACACGAGCAAGGGGCCGACAGGTGACCTGACGCAGACGCAGACGCAGACGCAGCTACCTGAGGGGACTCATTGGTCAGTGTGTACAAGTCCGACCTTGGCTACAGAGTGAAGGTAGCCAGGTGACGACCCGTCCGGGCACACGTGCAGTGCGTCACACGCTCGTAGGCAGGGGTGAACTGGTGAACACCCGCGTCCTGGAGCGCGGAACCCGCCACCAAGTTCGTAGAGAACGAGGGGAGGTAGAGGCCCGACAGCGTGCCAGATGGGACAGCAGAACAAGGGAGGGCAGTGGTGGAGGTCGCAAGGACCGGACCCCCTGAGGGGTCAGCCAGGGAGACAGCAACCGGTCTAGGAAGCTGCTCTAGGGCAGTGCGGTAGCGAAAGAAACAGCGGGAAGCACCTGAGTCCAGTGTGAAGGTGTGCAGTGCCTCAGTAGGTGCGGTACCAGCAGACGCAGACGCACGAGCACCTAGGGCAGCAGCCTCACCAGGACCTAGAGCAGCAGACGCACTAGCACCTAGAGCTGCAGCCTCACTGGTCCCAATACCCGGGTCGGGCGGTACACTTAGGTAGCAGTCACCCTCAACACTAATAGTCAATGCATACATAGCAGCAAGGATAGCATCATAATCAAGAGCAAAGATATCAATCCCCTTCTTAAGCAGATCAGCCCAGCGGGGTAGCTCAGAGGCGTCAGGAAACTGCTCGCGCCAGGCGTCGTCGAGGCGAAAAGAAACAGCGCTGCGCCGTGTGAAACCTCCCACAAGTCTGGCCAGTGCGGTCACCTGTGCGGATGACGTACGGGCAGGTACCTCCACCCCTAGACCCCCCACGCTGAGAGTACCACTCACGGAGCTGCTGGGGCGACTGGGGCTCGCTGGGACGCTGCTGCTGCTGCCTCT
The DNA here is from genome assembly GCA_948144175.1 of Closterium sp. NIES-65. NCBI lineage: Eukaryota > Viridiplantae > Streptophyta > Zygnematophyceae > Desmidiales > Closteriaceae > Closterium > Closterium sp. NIES-65. Next base: position 88,303 of record CANXME010000176.1, on the reverse strand, counting down.
GGCCACCGCCGAACCCGCCACGCTGCACCGCTCCACCGCGCCCTCCACCAGCTCCACCGCCGCCACCACTGCCACCACCACCACCTCCACCTCTACCACCGCCGCCACCACCACCCCCGGCTCCGCCACTGCCCCCCCCCACCACCAGCACCACTCCCACCACTGCCGCCACCGCCCCCGCCCCCTCCACCCCCTCCACCACCACCTCCCCCGCCGCCGCCTCCTCCACCCGAGCCCCCCTTGCCCCTGCCGCCCCTGCGCCTCCCACTGGGAGCGAACGCAGCTCCGACCCCCTCAGCACCGAGGTAGTCGACAGCAGCAGCAGATGCAATGGAGGGGAGAAGGGGGGAGGGGGAGCATCCCTCAAAGAAGGGAGTGCGAGGGTCGCCACGAGAGGCACCTACAGCTACAATGCTCTTCTCAGCTGCTAGGAGTTCCTTCTCGAGCAGGTCAACAGTAAGGTCTGTGGGGGAGAGAGCGAGAAAGTGGTCCCTGACAGCGCGAAGTGAGTCATGGAGGCGAGTGACCAGGTGGTAGAGGGTGAGGTACATCGGGGGGGGGGGGGGGGGGGGGGTTCTTGGCTAGGAAATCAGGGGGGAGTGCGGCACGGTAGCGAAGATCACTAGTACGGAGGTGAGTGATGAGGTCAGCTATAGTGGCAAAGGCAGACAGATCCGGGAAGAGGTAGGGCAGTGATAGACGGCCTATTGCAGCAGTGGCAGGGGAGGAGTAGCGGGCAACTACAGCATCATACAGCTCCTTAGCGGTCTTATGCTGGCCGAAGTGCTCGCGCTCATCTAGCGGCAGGTGGCTGCGAACGGCTAGGCGAGCATGGGCGTCACGAGTCTGCCACTGTGAGCGAGCAGTACTGTCAGCAGTAGCAGCAGGTGCGGGAGCAGCGCCGAAAGTGTGGTCATAGAGGGAAACATCGTCCTTGGCAGTGATCTGGAGGTACAGGTGAAGGTCATCGAGCCAGACATCGAACTTAATCGGACGGCCCTCAGCGTTAAAGGTAAGTACAGTAGGAGTGGCCATAGTGGCAGTAGCAGTAGTGACAGTAGTAGTAGTAGCAGTAGCAGTAGTAGTAGTAGGGGTAGCAGGAACAGGAGCAGTAGTTGCTGCAGGTGGGGCGGCGCGGCTCGGTCAGGGCGGGGCGATTCGGGCGGCGCGACTCGGGCGGCGCGGCTCGGGCAAGGCGACGCGGCGCGGCTCGGACTAGCCTACACGGCACGGCAGGACGGTGGGCCTGTGCGCGGGCGGCTGTAGCGGGCGGTCCGCGGCTGTGCGTGGGCTGCAGTCGCGCGCGGGCGGCGGCTTACGAGGGCGACGCGACCTACGGGCGGGGCTGCGGGCCGCTAGCGGGCTACGCGCGGCTAGAAGGGCTGGTCGACGGGCGGCTAGCGGGCTGCTCGTGGCGGCGTGGGCGGCTAACGGTCGGCGCGCGCGCAGAAACGGCCGCGCGCGGGCTGCTAGAGGGCGACGCGCGCTAAAAAAAAAAAGCCCGTGCGCGGCACTAGCGAGCTGCGCACGGGCAGCAGGAGAAGGAGAGGCGCACGAGGGCGCACTAGGAGAGCGGCGCTCGAGGGCGCTAAGTCGATACGGCGCTCGAGGGCGCTTCTAACGGTGGGCCCTTAAGGAAGTCCTAGGTCTAGAACCTAAGCTCTTAATACCATGTCAGAAACAAGAAGTGATTGAACTAAAAACATTGGTGGTACAAGTAGGAAACCCTAGAATAGTGTACCCCCTAAAGGCTAACCCACTGTAGCCTACACAGCAATAACATATATGATGTTTGACACAACTATTGGCGGAACCTGTGGCAGCAGTTCGGCATGCGACTGCAGTTTAGTTCTTTGTACCACCCTGAAACTGACGCACAAACAGAACAGACAAATCAGACCATGGAGCAACTCATCCGAGCCACGTGCGATGACCCGAACACTTAGGAACAGCAACTGCCACTCATGGAGTTCGCATACAACAACTCGCCATACGCCACGACCCAACAATAACTGTTTTACCTGAACTACGGACAAGACCTCATAGTCTCGATGACCCCGAATCCCGACAACCCAGTACCACACGCGCAATAGTTCGCAGAAATTTTACACGCAGCACAGACTTGAGCAGCTGACGCAATATAAAAAATCAAACATCATCGCTAAGCGCAACGCCGACCGCCACCGCCGCCCTGTTACTTATCAACCCGATGACCTAAAACTGCTCGACACTCAAAACCTCCGCCTACCTATCACTCCAAAACTCCGCCCCCGATATTGCGGGCCATTTCAGCCTGCTTTGCCCATACGTACCATCCACTAGCCAACTGCCTCACAATCGCCCTGCCAGCATGACACGCCCGCCAACAGAGCCAACCATCACGCCCAAGAAGATTTGGAGCCACCGAGTTCGTGACCGACGGGGAGCTCGCAGGATCGAATTCCATGTGCAAACTCCATGTGCTTACGAGCTTCGCAAGGCTCACGCGGGCTTGGTGCGGCCCTATTTCTCTCCATGCCATGCATTGATTGAGCGGCGCCATCACTGGTTGCGCCTAAGCGCTGTCCCACGCTGCCGTGTTGTGACGGTGTACCGGAAAAATGACGATTGGTTCATCTGTTGGTGCAGGTGCATTGGCGGGTCTCTGTGTTGGTGCAACTGCGTTCGTCGCCGATTGCCGGCGGCCGGCGTCAAGTTCCGCCGTGAGCGTCACAACTTCAAGTGCCGAATTTTCGAGTTGGCTCATGAGGCGTTCGAGTCGTTCCTGCGTCAGCGTCGCGAGAGTAAATTCAGCCACGGCCGGGGTGTCGGGCAAGCTCAGAGAGAGCCTCTGTCGTGGCCGTGCGTGCTTACGAGAGAGCACTTTGAGCGGCGGTGCTTGTTCGCTGAGAGACGTCTACCCCCTCCAAAAATTGAGATAGTGGGGAAACGAAGGTGTGGGTGCGGTCCGAGAGGAGATCGTAGGCTCTAAATACCAAGTGTTACGAGTGCAATTGAGTGAGCGAGCGAGAATTGCACTATCGAAGCAAAGGTACAATGAGCAAAGGCATGAGCGAAGAATATATAGCGAAACTACAGTGGCAATGGTAATGTGTGAAAATGGGGTGCACAACGGGCCTAGCGCTGAGGTTGGGAAATGTCGAGGCGGAGGTCCGGAGCGCGGGTTACCAACCGAACCGTGAGGTTGGGTCGCGTCGTGAACAGTGGCGGGAACAGTGTCGAGGTGAGTGTCGCGAGTGGTGACGGATTACTGTTGGGTGCTGTTGGCGGGAACAGTGGTGTACGCGCTGAGCAGGGACGCGAAGAAAGGAAAAGGATATTTCCTTAGGGCGCGTGTCTTTTGGTGTAGAAGTTCAAAACAGAGGTCGACCTTTTGCTGGTAACCCATTTTGCAAAGTTCGTCAGCGTATGTTTGCGACAAGCGTGTGTCCAAGTACAGAGATTGATGAAACCGAAGGACAATGAACTCGGGTCGAATTTCCACGTGCACGTTTATCCAAACATGTGTTCTTCCTCTCGTCCACAGTGTATCTACGACTTTTGCGATGGTTATGAACGGCATAGTACCACGTTACTGAATCCAGATTCAGTTACGAGCTACTTCGTGAAGCCGGGTAATTTACAAAATTTTGGTGCGAATTGGATTTTACTGTATAGAGTTGAGCTTCAAAAGTCGAACTTTGTTGTGCCCCTTTCTCAATGTTATTTTTATGCTGATATTTTCCCTCCAACGGTCGAGATGGTCAATGTTATGAGTTGTAAAAGAGAGTGCGCAGGTAAACGAATAACGAGACTGTGATTGAATGATCTGAGGATACAATGAAGGCACAGACTAATGTAGGAGCTAGCCTGGCTAGGAGGGAACCTCGGACGAGCAAGGTTGGGTGCAGGTTTGGTGATGGGAAATGCCAAAGGCGACATGAGGAGCCTTGGGAGTGTTGAGATCAGTTGAACGTGCAAAGTCCGAAAATCAGGGTTGTACGCGAAGCAGTCAATGTCACAAGGTATGAAACGAGAATGACTAGAAATAGGGCAGTACAAGTTTTGTACAGGTAAAACCTAACAACACTGTACCCCATAAGGAGTGCCCCAGTACAGCCTACAATACAGTTCTGACACACCCCCATAGGCAAAGTGGGGGAGAAGCAAGAGAACAAGGCAAGGGCAAGCTCACGGTGGATCACAACGTCACCACGCATTCTGAGCACAAGTACAAGGCCACAAGGCCAGTTCACATGTAGGATTATAAATCAAGGTGAACAAGCAAGACAGTGATCTCAACCAAACAAGGGTAAGCATGCAGGTGCAGGAATATATAGATCACAGTACAAGCAAACTCAAGAGGTGAGCAAGTGAGGCCAGGTAGGCACAAGACCTAACATAGTACAAAACCGCTGATGATCGCAAGGCTAAAGTCCCTTGGTAAAGATATCAGCAGTGTTGGCTCAACTGGCCACGTAACCAAGGCGAAGCTAACCCCGCTGCTGCAACTCTCGAGCAAGGAAGTGGCGCAGGGCAATGTGCTTCGTTCTGTGCTCCAGTCTGTGCTCCTGACACACGGCAAGCATGGCCTTGTTGTCGACGAACAGAACTGGAGGAAAACGAGGCACCTCTCCCAAGTCGGTCAGCAGGAAGGTAAGCCAGCGTAACTCTTTTGCAGCCATGGCCCCAGCGTAGATCTCAGCCTCACAACTGGAGCTGAGAACCGAAGACGAGTGGGTAGACTGCCACGAAACAGAGCCGGAACCAAGGCTGAAGGTATAACCCTGTGACGACCGCTGCGTAGCCAAGTCGTCAACCCAAGAAGCGTCTGCGTCACCTGTGAGGACCACTCGAGCCCGTCCTCCAAGCACGAGCCCCATGCCCGACGTACTGCACAGGTAGCACAACAACCCCTTAGCTGCATCCATGTGTTCTGGTCGGTGTCTCCCTGGAGCAACATAGCGTGCCAAGATGCTAAGAGGGTATGCTAGGTCAGGTCGAGTGCAGGTCATCAGGTACATGAGGCAGCCAACAAGCTCTTGGTATGGGCCACTTGGCTCTACGGACTCATCCGAAGGCAGAGCTGAGAGCGAGTGGCGAGTAGGCAGAGGAGTGGCCTGAGGCGAGGAGTACGTGAACTTGAAGCGCTGAAGGACCTGCTGCACCATGTGTGACGGAGTCAAGGTAATGGTGCGTCGTGCTCTGTCACGCGTCATCTACAAGCAAAGATAGCTTCGCAGTTCACCCAGGTCTGTCCACGTCTGTCTCTTCTGCAGCTCCGACTTCACATGGGTGAGTCCCTCAGTGTCAGCAGTGGCAAATACCAAGTCGTCAACGTACACGAGAATGTAGAACGGCGGCAGCGAAGTGTCGATGCGCAGAAACAGCAACGGGTCAGCAGTCGACGGAGCAAACCCAAGAGCCGCAAGCGTAGTCCTCAGTGTGTCGTGCCCCTCACGGGGTGCCTGGCGGAGACTGTAGACTGGCTGCTAGATGCTCCACTGGGTACCAGGAGGAAACGACCCAGTAAAGCCAGGTGGGCGGCGCAGCTAGATCTCCTCGTGCAGGCTGCCCTGTAGGAAGGCTATGCTGAAGTCAAGAGAGTGAAGCTAGTAGTCATGCTGAGCGGCGACGTGCAGCAGCACCCGAAGAGTGGTCATCTTTGGGGTGGGAGAGAAGGTCTGAAAGTAGTCAACTCCCTGCCGCTGACTGAATCCTCGAGCCACGTAATGCGCCTTGAAGACAGGCGGAGAACCCGGCGGCCGCTTCACCCTGAAAATCCACATGCCATCGACAATGTTCGCCCCAGGTTGGGGCACCTCGTCGACGTAGGTGCCTGTGGACTTCCAGGAAGCCATCTCTGCGTCCATGGCTATCTGCCACTAAGAGGAGTAGGGACCCTCTATCGCCTCAGCGTACGATCGAGGAGTCGGGATGTCTGGTGCATCCGGGTCTCCCTCAGGGGCAATCAGCGTGGACAAGAGATGAGGTAAAGCAGCAGCAAAGCATTGGAACTCCTCCTGCCTGCCCTCAAGGACGTCCGTGCGAAGGGCACACTCACCCCCGACGAACGGAGGACAGACAGACTCAGACTTAGCAACAAGACTAGCGGCGTAGTCTAGACGGCAGCGAGCAGCAAAGTCGACTAGCTCACCAACAAGAGCAGACGCAGCAGTAAAGTCAAAGGAAGGGTCAATGACAACAGTGGCCAGGAGACGCGTGACAGTAGGACTAGCAGCACGAAGGGAGTCAGACTCCGGGTCCTGACCGATAGGAAAGGAGGACGCAGGAGGAGACGGCAGAGGGACACGCTGCGGAGCAGTGGAAGGACGCAGTGCCATATGGTGTGTGCCGGGGACAAGAGGAGGACGCCGGCGCGAACCACGACGACTAGTGCGAGCAGCACGAACAGGCCATGCAGGACGAGACGCGGGCTTACGATGCTCAGCAAGACCTCCGGTCGGACCAGTGTAAGGAGAAGGAGCAGGCAGTGGGGAGGCGGGCCGTAGCTGTAACTGTGAGTGCGACTACGACTGGACAGGCAGTGGAGACTCTAAGGAAGGAGCAGGACCAGTAGAAGGCGGGAGACCAAGAACCTTCTCAAGGAGCGGAACGAAGTACGGCCGCGGCCTCGCAGCGCCTCCAGAACTAGCAGGGACAGCACTAGCACCCCCATCGTCAGCTCCAACTCCAGTAGCACCACCAGCTCCAGTAGCACCTCCAGCAGCTCCAGTAGCGCCAACTTTAGCACCCCTAGGAGCACCGGCTCTAGCAGCACCTCTAGCTCCAGCACCTCCAGCAGCTCCAGCTTCAGCAGGATTACCAGAAGCCCTAGCACCTCCAGTAGCGCCAGCTCCAGTACCTCCAGCAGCACCTGCTCCAGCACTACCGCCAGCTCCAGCACCTCCAGCAGCTCCAGCTCCAGCACCACCACCAGGCCCAGCAGCTCCAGTACCTCCGGTACGAGCACCTCCGGGACCAGTGGCTCCAGAACCCCCAGTAGCTCCAGTAGCAGCAGGACCTCCAGCGCCCGTAGCACCACCAGCTCCAGCAGCACGGCTCCAGCGCCGAGCAAACCACTCGCGCAGCTGCTGTGGAGCGAGCGGCTCCCACCGGGACGAAGCACCCGAAGGACCTCCAGGCTCAGCACCTCCAGACTCCACATGCGCAGGCTCAGCACCCTCAGGCTCCGCACCCCCAGACTCAGCAACCCCAGGCTCAGCACCCCCAAACTCAGCACCCCCAGACTCAGCACCCCCAGGCTCCGCACACTCAGGCTCAACACCTCCAGACCCCGCACCTGCAGGCTCAGCACCCCTAGCAGCACCAGAGTCAACAGCTAACTTGACAGGCTTGACTGCGTCTACCTGGGATACACCTGAGGGGGCAGGACCCTAAGGGGGAAGGGGGTCTACTAAAGGAGGACCTGCTGCGAGGAAGAGCGGCGGGGGGGGGGAGGGGGGCAGTGCGGTAGGGGAAGAGCCGGTAGTAAGGAACCGACTCGTCAAACGTGACGTTCTGAGAGGACAGAACACGGCGCGAGGTGGGGTGGTAAAACTGCCAACCAAGCGCGTCAGGGGGGAAGCCAAGGAAGACGCAGGGAACAGCACGGGAGGACACCTTGTCCGCAGACAAGTCGCGGACGAAAGCTCGAGATCCCCAGACACGGAACGCAGACGCATCGCCAACCTTCCCCGTCCACCGTAGAGTAGGTGTGGTCTCTGGCATGGAGTCCCGAGGCTGGAGGTTGAGTTGATGCGCAGCGTACTGAACCGTGAACGGCCACATAAAATGGGGAGCAGCCGCATGGATCATGGACGTACAAGCGACGTCCATGACCATACCAATGCGGCGCTCCGCAATCCCATTTTGCTGTGGAGAGGCCGGAAGCATGAACGTCTGGCGGATGCCCTCCGCACGACAGAAGGCTCGCAGGAGGTCAGAGGAAAACTCTCCACCCCTGTCGAAGTGCAGACGCAGAACAGGAAGGTCTGAGCCAAAACTCTCGCAAAGCTGACGACGGCCAGCGCGGATCCGGTCGATCAGTACCTCAGTGACCTCACCCTTGCGGCGCAAGGGGAAGACTATGGTGTAACGCGAGTAGTCGTCAACGATCAGCAGAAAGTAGCGCTCGTGACCCTGTCCACGGACGCGAGCTGGGCCCCACACGTCCATGTGAAGAGTCTGCAGGGGAGCCTCCGTCGGAGGAAACTCGGAGGAGTGAGGAGCGGCGCGCTGCCGCCCCTCAATGCAAGGAACGCAGGTAGGGGCAGGCCCCGGGGGAAGGGGAGGGAGAGACCGAGGAAGACCAGTGACAAGGACACGAGAGGCCATGCCTTGGAGACGAGGCAGGGAGGGGTGACCAAGGCGGTGGTGCCAGAGAAGAGTCTGGCAAGATAGGAGGCGACACGAGCAGGGGGCAGACTCAGGACCAGACCATGACACTGCAACAAATACCTGACCCGACGCAACTACCTGACCAGACGCAGCAACGGGAGGAGACCCGGTAGTCAGGGTGTACAGGCTCGACCCAGGCTGACGGGAGAACGTGGCCAGGTGCCGGCCCGTCCGAGTGCATGAACAGTGGGTCACCCGCTGACCTCCAAGAGTGAGCTAGTCAACCCAGGCATCCTGAAGGTCAGCTCCACTCACCAAGTTCGTGGAGAACGAGGGGAGGTGGAGGCCAGACAGAGAGCCAGACGGGACCGCCGGACATGGTAGAACCGTGGAGGAGTGTGCAAGGACCGGACCCCTTGAGGGGTCAGCCAGGGAGACTGCCACTGGCCGACTGAGCGGCGAGAGTGTGGTGCAGTCGCGAAAGAAGGAGCGGGAAGCACTCGAGTCAAGGATGAACGTGTGCAAGGCCTGAGCCGACGCGGTACCTGAGAGAGCAAACTCACCAACACCTGGAGCAGCTTACTCACTAGCACCTAGTGCAGCAGCCTCAATGCCCGGGTCGGGCGGAACACACAAGTAACAGTCACCCTCAGCATTAATAGTCACAGTATACATAGCAGCAAGGATAGCATCATAATGAAGATCAAAGATAGCAACCCCCAACCTAAGCAGATCACCCCAGCGTGGGAGCTCAGTGGCGTCTGGAAACTGTGTACGCCAGGCGTCTGTCAGGCGGCTGAAACAGAGGTGCGTGGCATTTGGTCCTCTGCACGTCTCCCCACTGCGCTCGCCGGTGCGGAGAACGTAAGCACAAGGACCAGCACCCCCAGACCTCCCACGCCCAGCGTACCATTCACGAAGCTGCTGGGGAGACAGGGTCTCATGAGAACGCTGCTGCTGCTGGCGCTAGCCACCACTAGGGCCTCCCCACTGCACAGTGCCACCCCGACCAGCACCACCGCCGCCACCACCCCCACTGCCGCTGCCGCCTCCGCCACCCCCACTGCCGCTGCCTCCGCCGCCTCCACCTCCACCACCGCCGCCGAAGCCCCCACTCCCGCCACCACCCCCACCTCCACCCCCACCCCCTCCGCCGCCTCCACCGCCACCACCGCCTCCCCCGCCGTCCGCTCCAGCACCCTTGCCCCCCTTGCTCCTGCCGCTGTGGCGCCTCCCACTAGGAGCAGATGCAGCGCCGACCGACTCGGTGCCAACAAGGTCGACAGCAGCAGCAGAGGCAATAGAGGGCAAGAGGGGGACGAGGGAGCACCCCTTAAAGAAAGGGGCACGAGGGTCACCACGAGAGGCTCCTACAGCGAATATACTCTTCTTAGATGCAAGGAGGCACTCCTCGAGGAGGTCAACGGTGAGCATGGTGGGGCAAAGGGAGAGGAAGAGGTCCCTGACCGAGCGAAGGGAGTCAGGGAGCCGGGTGACGAGGTAGTAGAGAGTGATGTACATAGGGGGGGGGTTCTTGGCACAGAACTTAGGAGGAAGCGCAGCGCGGTAGCGGGTGTCACTAGTGCGGAGGTGCGTAATGAGGTCAGCGACAGTGGCAAAAGCGGCTAGGTCAGGGAACAGGTACGGCAGCATGAGGCGGCTAAGGGCAGCAGTGGCAGGGGAGGAGTAGCGCGCAACAACAGCGTCGTACAGAGTCTTAGCAGTCTTGTACTAGCTAAAGTGCGCGCGCCCAACAGACGGCAGGTGACTACGAACAGCAAGACAAGCAGCAACATCGCGCGTGGTCCACTGCGAGCGGACTACACAGTCTGCATTGGCAGCAGGGGCAATAGAGACGCCGGACGTGTGATCAAACAGTGAGACTCCGTCCCTAGAGTCACACTGCAGGAAAAGCTGCAGATCATCAACACAGACCTCAAAATCGACTGCTCAACCCTCAGCATCGAAGGTAAGGACATTAGGGCTAGCCCATTAACAGGAGCAGCAGTAGAAGCCTAGCAGCAGCAGCAGCAGCAGCAGCAGCAGCAGCAGCAGCAGCAGCAGCAGCAGCAGCAGTAGCAGCGCGACTCGGCAGGGCGGCGCGGCTCGGCAGGGTGGCGCGGCTCGGCAGGGCGGCGCGGCTCGGCAGGGCGGCGCAGCTCGGCAGGGCGGCGCGGGTGCAGCGGTGCGCTTACTAGAGGCGGGAGGGGAGGGTAGAGGCCGCAACTGGTGGGGCAGGGTCGTGGCGTGGCGGCAGGGTAGGGGCCGCGACAAGGCGGCAGGGCAGGGCCGCAACTCGGCGGCAGGGTCAGGGCCGCATCAGGGCGGCAGGGCAGGGCCGCGATGGCGGGGCCTCAGTGGCGACAACGGCGGCGGTCGCACCAGCGGCTGCAGGCTCGACGCCGGCAGCAGGGCCGCTACGGCGGCAGCAGAGGCGACGGGCGCTGCAGGCCACGGGGCCTCGGCGGCTGCATCAGGGTAAGGGGCCGCGACGTGGGGCGGCAGGTCAGGGGCTGTGACATAGGGCGGTAGGGCAGGGCCGTGACAAAGGGCGGCAGGGCAGGGCCGCAACGGCCGGCAAAGCAGGGCCGCGACGGGCGGCAGGGTAGGTAGGGCCACGACGACGGGGCGGGCAGGCCGCTAAGGGCGGTGACGGCAGGGCGGGCCGCTAAGGGCGGCGACGACAGGGCGGGCCGCTAAGGGCGGCGAGATCGGGCCGCGACGGACCGTAGGGGAAGGGCGCAACTGGCCGCAAAGGGTAGGGCAAGAAAAAAAAAAAAAAAAAAAAAAAACACGGTGGGCCCTAAAAAATCGTTCCCACTAGGGAACCTACTCTGAAACCATGTCACAAGGTATGAAACGAGAATGACTAGAAACAGGGCAGTACAAGGTTTGTATAGGTAAAACCTAACAATACTGTGCCCCATAAGGAGTGCCCCACTATAGCCTACAATACAGTTCTGACAGTCAACCCCGATAAGGAATTCGGGAAAATTCCTTACACTACCCCCCTCCTTAAGAAAGGTGGTCAAAATCCGGAGCATGCTTTCGCGCCAGGTAATCACCAACAAGTGGTGAGGCGTCCAGCGAGGTGGAATGCACCCACGTGTCGTCTTCACTGGTGCGATTAGTCCAACGAATGAGGAAATCCACATGGCGACCGGCTGCATCAAGGCGAACCCGATGCGCCAGAACCTTCGATAGGTCAAGAGTCGACTCCGGGACAGGTCGTGCTATTGAGGTAGCATTTGGTCGCGTGATGTCTGTCGTGGCTGGCACAAATTTCTGAAGCAGGCTGACGTGGAAGGCGTCATAGATGCGCCAGTCATCGGGGTAGCAACAGCTTCGCAGTGACACGTGTCACCGTCTTGATGATCTTGAAAGGCCCACAGAATCGTGGCCGGGCAGGTGCAGATTCTTCGTGTCAAGGAGCACTAGTTTCCCAGCTGCCAAGACGAGTTCCCGTCGTAGGAGTTCGGTGTATTTGCGGGAAGTGATATTTGCCTTGCGAATTACGTCCGCGGCCTTTTCGCGAGCTTCATGAAGTTCCGTCACGAAGGTTTGTGACCTCGGGCCCGGGTTGTCGAGTGTAGTCGCTGTAGGCACCGTTGGGTCCATTCCGTGATTAAGGAAAAATGGGGAGTGATTAGTCGTACTGGTCGGAGCGTTGTTGAATGCAAACTCCAGCATGGTGAGCGAGTCTTCCCAGCAGGCAGGGTCGGGGCAGTTTGTCCTGATCAGCTGCTCCATGGTCTGATTGGTCCGCTCGGTCTGGCCGTCCGTTTGCGGGTGGTATGCGGATGAGAACTGTAGTTTCGTGCCGTACTTCGCCCATGTTTCCTTCCTAAACTTTGATGTGAACTTCGGATCTCGGTCGGTGATGATCGCCGAGGGGATTCCGTGCAGTCGCATGACCGTTGAGATCAAGAGGCGCGCAGTTTCCTCGGCTGTGATTGCTGTACGGCACGGTGCAAAGTGTGCCATTTTCGTGAGGCGATCGACGACGACGAGAACAGCGTCGTTGCCGGATGGTCCAGCTGGCATCCCCGTGACAAAATCCATTGTCACTTGCTGCCACGGTCGTTCGGGTGGCTCGATGGGTTGCAGCAGCCCAGTTGGTCGTTGACGTGTCGATATCATGGCTTGGCACACCATGCATGAGGACACATATTGCTGCACGTCGTTAGAGGAGTCAGGCCAGTAATATTGACGGTGCAACAATTTCTGGGTTTTGTCAACCTCGAAATGTCCGGAGAAGTTGGAATCGTGAACCTCTTGGATAAGGAGTTTGTCAGAATGTTATCTTATGCTCTAGCCTGTAGTGGGGTGCTCTATAGCAAGTACAACCCTTCTAGGGTTTGCTATTTGTATCCCCATTCTTGCTAGTGCAATCTTCTTCTCTCTTCTAATTTTATCATGCTATCAGAGCAGGTCGATCCCCTTGGATCGATCCTGTGGGTGGGTTACCACCTCCTTGCTTCCGCTGCAACTACCTTTCACTACTCGCTGAGCCGCACGCCCCCTGGCGTGCGGCACTTTTTCTTCCCGCCGTGCGCCCCGAGGTGCGCGGCGGTTTTCTGCCCGTCGTGCGCCCCGAGGCGCGCGGCGGTTTTCTGCCCGCCGTGCGCCCCGAGGCGCGCGGCGGTTCTCTGCCCGCTGTGCGCCCCGAGGCGCGCGGCGGGCTTCTGCCCCGTCGTTCGCCGCGTCGCCCTCTGGAGGCGCCGCGACGGGCGACGGGGACCCGTCGCGACGCACTGAGGGCACGCGCCTCGGCCCAGTCGCCCTACCTGCGCCCCGGCCCCGCCTGCGGCCCCGGCCCCGACGCCCTACTTGCGCCCCGGCCCCATCGCCCCGCCTGCGGCCCCTTTTCCCGTCGCCTGTCGAGGACTTACCTGGGGGAGGGGGGCGAGCGCCGCCCCTTCTGCTGCCTGTCTTGGCGCCCAGGGAAGCCGCGCGTCGGTTCCCCCCCCCCCCCCCCCCCCCCCCCCCCCCCCCCCCTCGTAACCTCCCTACCCGCCATCCCACCCTACCTGTGTTAGGGTTTGGGGGTGGCACGTAGGGGGTGGCGAGTATGGGGGTGGGATGTAGGGGGTGGCGAGTATGGGGGTGGCACTTATTCATTCCTCCTTTGCTCCTCCTCCTCCTTCGTCTCCCACTGCTGCAGCTGTCGCTGAGGGGGGTGGATGTGTGGGAGACTGGGGTTTAGGGTTTAAGGGGGGTGCGTGGGAGTGGAGCTAGCGGTGTAGCAGCGGGTGTGTGCCAGGGGGAGTGGGATAGTTTGGGGAAGCTGAATGGAGGTTGCCGTCGTGTCGCCAGCAACACCTGTATTCCGGGGACTTCGTCCGGTAGCCCAATCGTAGCCAGCTGTGCCAGCCGCCCGTGGGTCCGTTGCTCGTCTGCCGCTACTTTAGCCGCGGGGCCTGTTACTCCTGTATTCCGGGGACTTCGTCCGGTAGCCGCTGTGCCAGTCTGCCTCCTGTTGCCCGTGTGTCTGCAGCTTCAGCCGTCGCCTCCTATCTCCTCTCCTCTCACTCTCTCTCTCCTCCTCCTCGCTTGCCCGTTGTGACTACCACTAGCTTTGCTCATAATTGTACCCTTTAAACTATTCCTTCTTGAACTTGTGCTCAGAATGTGTGGTGACATTGTGATCCACCCTGAGCTTGTACTGCTTTGCTTGCTCTGCTGATTACACCCCACTGTGGCTATGGGGGTGTGTCAGAATGTTATCTTATGCTCTAGCCTGTAGTGGGGTGCTCTATAGCGAGTACAACCCTTCTAGGGTTTGCTATTTGTATCCCCATTCTTGCTAGTGCAATCTTCTTCTCTCTTCTAATTTTAACAGAGTTCACGCAGCATCCAATAAGCGGGAACCCAAACTCGGTCGGTTCCGGCCTTTAGGTAATAATCCCCTTTCTGCGTCGTGGCCTGCTGATGATTTCCGGTCGTGAAGAATGGGTTCGTAGTGTAGCCATGGGTGAATAGTCCGGTAAGTAACGGGTTCGAGTGGGTGATGAGTACTGCAGCAGATTGTACTGTCGGTCAGGTCAGGGCGTCGGCAATGTTATTCGCCCCTTTCTTGTACGTGATGCGGTAGGTGAAGTGGCTCTCCATGTAGTCCAGCCACCGAATTTGTCGCGGGTTGAGGTTGGGCTGGGCTCGCAGATATTGTAGGGATTTGTGGTCCGTGCGAGCAGTGATGTCGGTGTCCACCAAGTAGCAGCGCCACAGTTTGAACGCGTGAATAATGGCGAGCATCTCCTTGTCGTGAATCGGGTAGTTGCGCTCAGCTGCCTGTAGCTTGCGTGATTCGTAGGCTATCGGCTACAACCCATTCCCGAAAACTTGGAGTAGCACAGCTCCGATGGCGAAATCAGAGGCGTTGGTGACAACTTCGAACGGCTTTGATGGGTCGGCGATGCGCAGCACAGGAGGGGAAACGAGAAAATTCTTCAGCTCCTCGAAAGCCGCCTCTGCTTCCTCCCTCCACACAAAATTTCTGTCCTTGTGAAGCAGGTCGGTTAGCGGGTCGGTTATCCCCGCCATATTCAAGATAAACCAGCTGACGTAGTTCACAAACCCTAGAAGACTTTGTAGTTCCGTGACGTTCGTCGGGGACTTCCACTCCTGTATGGTCTTGATTTTTGCAGGGTCGATTTTAATGCCATCGAGCGAGATGACGTGGCCCAAAAACTCCAACTCTTGCTTAAAAAACTCGCACTTAGAGCCCTTGGTGATGAGGCGATTCTCCTGCAACCGCTTAAACACTGCGTGAAGGTCGCGGAGCTGCTGCTCCCGTGTCTTGCTAAAAATGAGGATATCATCCAAGTAGACGATAACACATCGGTCTAGAAGATCCCAAAAAACCCTGTTCATTGTCAACTGAAATGTCGAAGGCGCGTTCGTGAGGCCGAAAGGCATCACTGTGAATTCGTAACTTCCGTAGCGTGTGCGAAACGCAGTCGTGTGACAATCGTCGGCAAAGACTCGAATCTGGTGGTAACCACCACATAAGTCAATCTTCGAGAAATAGCGAGCGCCGCGAAGTTGGTCAAGGAGGTCGTCGGTTCGTGGGATTTGTAAAGAAATGAGGAAGGAATGAATGAACTAGCAAGCAGGTGGGTACAAGTAGGAAAACCTAAAAGTGTTGTACCCCATATTGTCTACCCCACTACAGCCTACACAGACTATAGCATATGAGTTTGACACACCCCCACAGGCAACGTGGGGGAGAACAAGAGGTCACAAGACCAGTCAAGCAAAGCAAAGCAAGCTCAGGGTGGATCACAACGTCACCACATAGTCCGAGCACAAGTTCAAGGCCAGAAGGCCAGTTCACATGCAAGATCATATATATAAAGGTAAACAAGCAAGTGCAGGCATAGAAAGATCACAGTACAAGCAAGGTCAAGAAGTGAGCATGTGAGGCCAAGTAGGCACAAGACCTAGCATCGTACAGAAGCGCTGATGATCACAAGGCGGAAGTGCCTTGGTAAAGATATCAGCAGTGTTGGCCTCAGAGGCCACGTAAGCAAGGCGCAGCTGACCACGCTACTGCAGCTCACGAGCAAGGAAGTAGCGAAGAGCAATGTGCTTCGTTCTGTGCTCCAGTCTGTGCTCCCGACACAAGGCCAGCATGCCCTTGTTGTCTACGTACAGAACTGGAGGAGAACGAGGCAGCTCTCCTAGGTCAGTCAGCAGGTAGGTGAGCCAGCGTAGCTCCTGTGCAGCCATGGCCCTTGCGTAGATCTCAGCCTCACAGCTGGAGCCGAGAACAGAAGACGAGCGGGTAGACCGCCACGAAACAGAGCCGGAACCAAGGCTGAAGGTGTAACCATGTGACGACCGCTGCGTAGCCTGGTCGTCAGCCCAAGAAGCGTCTGCGTGACCTGTGAGGACCACTCGACGTCGCCCTCCAAGCACTAGCCCCATGCCCGACGTACTGCACAAGTAGCGCAACACCCTCTTCGCTCCAGCCATGTGCTCTGGTCGGTGTCTCCCAGGAGCAACATAGCATGCCAAGATGCTAAGAGGGTATGCAAGGTCAGGTCATGTGCAGGTCATCATGTACATGAGGCAGCCAACAAGCTCTGGGTACGGGCCACTCGGCTCTACGGACTCATCCGAAGGCAGAGCTGAGAGCGAGTGGCGAGTAGACAGAGGAGTGGCCTGAGGCGAGGAGTACGTGAAGCCGAAGCGCTGAAGGGCCTGCTGCACCATGTGTGACTGAGTCAGGGTAATGGTGCGCTGTGCTCTGTCCCGGGTGATCTGCAAGCCAAGGTAGCTGCGCAGTTCACCCAGGTCAGTGCACGTGTGTCTCTTCTGCAGCTCGGACTTCACGTGGGCGAGTCCAGCAGTGTCAACAGTGGCAAAGACCAAGTCGTCGACATACACGAGGATGCAGAACGGCGGCAAAGAGGTGTCGGTGCGCAGAAACAGCGACGGGTCGGCAGCAGAAGGAGCAAACCCAAGAGCCGCAAGAGTAGTCCTCAGTGTGTCGTGCCACTCACGGGGCGCCTGGCGGAGACCGTAGACTGGCCGCCGGAGGCTCCACTGGGTACCAGGAGGAAACGACCCAGTGAAGCCAGGTGGACGGCGCAGCCAGATCTCCTCGTGCAGGCTGCCCTGCAGGAAAGCTGTGCTGAAGTCAAGAGAGTGAAGCACGTAGTCGCGCTGAGCGGCTGTGTGCAGCAGCACCCGAAGAGTGGTCATCATCGGGGTGGGAGAGAAGGTCTGAAAGTTTTCAACTCCCTGCCGCTGACTGAAGCCTCGAGCCACGTAATGCGCCTTGAAGAAAGGCGGAGAACCCGGCGGTCGCTTCACCCTGAAAATCCACATGCCACTGACGATGTTCGCCCCAGGTGGGGGAACCTCGTCGACGTAGGTGCCTGTGGACTTCCAGGAAGCCATCTCTGCGTCCATGGCTGACTGCCACTGAGAAGAGTAGGGACCCTCGATCGCCTCAGCGTACGATCGAGGAGTCGGGATGTCTGGTGCGTCCGGGTCTCCCTCAGGGGCAATCAGCGTGGACACGAGATGAGGCAAAGTAGCAGCAAAACACTGGAACTCCTCCTGCGTGTCCTCAAGGATGTCTGTGCTAAGAGCACACCCACCCCCGACGGACGGAGGACAGACAAACTCAGACTCAGCAACGAGACTAGTGGCGTAGTCTGGACGACAGCGAGCAGCAAAGTCGACAAGCTCAGCAACCAAGGCAGACGCAGCAGTGGACGAAAAGGAAGGGTCAGTGACAATAGTAGCCAGGAGACGCGTGACAGTAGGACTTGCAGCACGAAGAGAGTCAGACTCCGGGTCAGCAAGAACAGGAAGAGAGGACTCTGGAGGAGACGGCAACGGGACACGCAGAGGAGCAGTGGAAGGACGCAGTGCCATCTGGTGTGTGCTTGGGACCGCAAGAGGACGCGGACGCGGAGCACGACTACTAGTGTGAGCAGCACGAACAGGTGACGCAGGACGAGACGCAGGCTCACGACCCTCAACAAGACCTCCAGTAGGACCAGTGTAGGGAGAAGGAGCAGGTAGGGGGGAGGCGGGCTGTAACTGTGACCGCGACTGGACAGGCTGTGGACACTCTAAGGGAGGAGCAGGACCAGTAGAGGGCGGGAGACCAAGAACCTGCTCAAGGAGCGGAACGAAGTACGGTCGCGGCCGCGCAGCGCCTCCAAAACCAGCAGGGACAGCACCAGTACCCCCAGGGGCAGCACCAGCGCCAGCAGCACCTCCAGCTCCAATAGCGCCAACTCCAGCACCCTCAGAAGCACCAGCGCCAGTAGCACCTCTAGCACCAACACCCCCAGCAGCTCCAGCTCCAGCAGGACCGTCACCTCCAGTACCGCCAGCAGCTCCAGCAGTACCTCCAGCAGGACCAACTCCAGCAGCCCCAGCAGTACCCCCTGTCCCAGCAGCTCCAGTACTGCCAGTATGAGCACCTCCAGGACCAGCAGCAACAGTAGCACCTCTAGCTCCAGCAGCACAGCTACAGCGCCGGGCAAACCACTCGTGCAGCTCCTGCGGAGAGAGTAGCTCCCGCCTCAATGAAGCACCGCCAGAGGCCACACGAGCAGACCCAGCACCCCCAGGCTCCGCACCCCCAGGCTGAGCACCCCCAGGCTCCGCACCCCAAGGCTCCGTACCCCCAGGCGCAGCACCCCCAGGCTCCACACTCCCAGGCGCAGCACCCCCGGACTCAGCACCCCCAGGCCCAGCACCCCTAGACTCAGCACCCCCAGACCCGGCAACCGCAGGCTCAGCACCCCTAGCAGCACTAGAGTCAACAGCTACCTCGACAGGCTCGACTGCGTCTGCCTTGGACACACCTGACGGGGCAGGACCCTGAGGGGGGAGAGGGTCGACCGGGGGAGGACCTAGCGCAAGGAAGAGCGGCGGCGGGGGGAGGGGAGCAGTGCGATAGGGGAAGAGACGGTAGTAAGGCACCGACTCGTCAAAGGTGACGTCCTGGGGGGACAGAACACGGCGCGAGGTGGGGTGGTAAAACTGCCAACCAGGCGCGTCAGGGGGGAAGCCAAGGAAGACGCAGGGAACAGCACGGGGGGACAGCTTGTCCGCAGACAAGTCGCAGACAAACGCCCGAGATCCCCAGACACAAAACGCAGACGCATCGCCAACCTTCCCCATCCACCGCAAGGTGGGGGATGTCTCTGGCAAGGAGACCCGGGGCTGAAGGTTGAGCTGATGCGCTGCGTACTGAACCGGAAACGGCCACAGAAAATGGGGAGCAGCCGCATGGATCATGGACGTACGAGCGACGTCCATGACCATGCCAATGCGGCGCTCAGCAATCCCATTTTGCTGTGGAGAGGCCGGAAGCGTGAAGGTTTGGCGGATGCCCTGTGCACGACAGAAGGCTCCTAGACGGGCAGAGGAAAACTCCCCGCCTCTGTTAGAGTGCAGACGCAGAACAGGAAAGTCCGAGTCGAAACTCTCTCTGAGCTGGAGACGAGCTGCGCGGATCTAGTCGATCAACACCTCAGTGACGTCACCCTTGCTGCGCAAGGGGAACACCGTGGTGTAACGCGAGCAGTCGTCAACCACCAACAGGAAGTAACGCTCGTGACCCTGGCCACGAACGCGGGCGGGGCCCCACACGTCCATGTGAAGAGTCTGCAGGGGAGCCTCTGTCGGAGGAAAATCGGAGGAGTGAGGGGCGGCGCGCTGCCGCCCCTCGACGCAGGGAGCGCAGGTAGGGGCAGGCCCCGGAGGGAGGGGAGGGAGGGACCGGGGGAGACCAGAGACACGAACACGGGAGGCCATGCCTCGGAGATGAGGCAGGGAGGGGTGACCAAGGCGGTGGTGCCAAAGGAGAGTCTGGTGGGACAGGAGACGACACGAGCAGGGAGAAGACTCAGGACCAGACCTGGACTCTGCAGTAAACACCTCACTCGACGCAGCTACCTGACCAGACTCCGCAACCGGAGGAGACTCACTAGTCAGTGTGTACAGGCTCGACCCCGGCCGACGGGTAAACGTGGCCAAGTGTCGGCTCGTCCGAGCACACGTGCAGTGGGTCACCCGCTGACTCGCAGGAGTGAACTGGTGAACCCCCGCATCCTGTAGGTCAGCACCACTCACCAAGTTCGTAGAGAACGAGGGGAGGTAGAGACCTGACAGGGTGCCAGAGGGGGCTGCCGGACACGGTAAGACAGTGGAGAAGCGAGCAAGGACAGGACCCCCAGAGGGGTCCGCCAGGGAGACCGCAACCGGCCGACTAAGCGGCGTAAGCGTGGTGAGGTCTCGAAAGAAAGAGCGGGAAGCACCCGAGTCAAGGGTGAAGGTGTGTAAGGCCTGAGCCGACGTAGTACCTGAGAGAGCAGACTCACCAGCACCTGGGGCAGCAGACGCACTAGCACCTAGAGCAGCAGCCTCACCAGCACCTAGAGCAGCAGCCTCAATGACCGGGTCAGGCGGAACACACAGGTAACAGTCACCCTCATCACTAGCAGACACTGCATACATGGCAGCAAGAATAGCATCATAATCAAGATCAAAGATAGCAACCTCGCCCTAGACAGCTCTCCCCAGCGAGGGATCTCAGTGGCGTCAGGGAACTGGTGACGCCAAGCGTCCATCAGGCGGCTGAAGCAGCGCTCGGTGGAGTGTGAGCCCCCGCACTGCTCACCAGCGCGGTCGCCGGTACGGAGGACGTAGGTACAGGGACCAGTACCCCCACCTCGCTGACGCGTACCACTCACGAAGCTGCTGGGGGGACGAGGTCTCACGAGAGCGCTGCTGCAGCTGGCGCGGACCACCACCAGAGCCACTCCTTTGTGCAGAGCCGCGACCAGCTCCACCGCCGCCGCCGCCGCCGCCGCCTCCGCCACCTCCGCCGCTTCCGCTCCCACCGCCACCGCCGCCGCCTCCTCCGCCTCCACTGCTGCCACCGACACCTCCACCCCCGCCACCACTCCCACCACCACCCCCACCCCCTCCACTGCCTCTACCGCCACCTCCACCGCCCCCGCCAGCCCCTCCAGCGCCCTTGCCCCCCTTGCCCTTGCCGGTGCGGCGTCTCCCGCTAGGGGCAGACGTAGCGCCGACCGACTCGAAGCCAAGGAGGTCGGCCGCAGCAGCAGAAGCAACAGAGGGCAAGAGGGGGGAGGGGGAACACCCCTCAAAGACAGGGGTACGAGGGTCACCACGAGAGGCTCCTACAGCGACTATGCTCTTCTCTGCTGCCAGGAGGCGCTCCTCGAGGAGGTCAACGGTGTGTGTGGTGGGGCAAACTGAGAGGAAGTGGTCCCTGACTAAGCGAAGGGAGTCAGGGAGTCAGGTGACTATGTAGTAGAGGGTGATGTACAAGGGGGGAGGGTTCTTTGCACACAACTCAGAAGGAAGCGCAGCGTGGTAGCGAGTGTCACTAGTGCGAAGGTGCGTAATGAGGTCAGCGACTGTGGGAAAGGCAGCAAGGGCAGGGAACAGGTACGGCAGCATGAGGCGGCTAAGAGCAGCAGTGGCAGGGGAAGAGTAGCGTGCAACTAGAGCGTCGTACAAGGTCTTACCACTCTTGTACTGACTAAAGTGCGCACGCTAAGCGGTCGGCAAGTGGCGACGCACAGCAAGACGGGCAGCAGCATCGCTTGTGGCCCACTATGAGCGAACAGTGATGTCAGCAGTAGCAGGCGGGGCAGGAGAGGCACCAGAGGTGAGATCAAACAGGGAGAGTCCGTCTGCCCTATCGCACTGTAGGAAGAGTTGGAGGTCATCGACCCAGACCTCAAAGTCAACATCACGACCCTCAGCATGAAAGGTAAGGACACTGGGGGTAGCCATGACAGCAGTGATCTAGCAGGGAGTGCTCTCAACAGTCCGGTTGGGTAGGGCCGGTGCGCGCTGGTAGGAACAGTAGCGGCTCGACGGCGGCTCGGTGGCTCGGCTCGATGGCTCGGCGGCTCGGCTGCTGGGCGGCTCGGCTGCTTGGCGGCTCGGCTGCTGGGCGGCTCGGCTGTTGGGCGGCTTGGCTGCTGGGCGGCTCAGCTGCTGGGCGGCGCAGCTGCTGGGCGGCTTGGCTGCTGGGCGGCTCGGCGGCTCGGCGGCTCGGTGGTTCGGCTGCTTGGCAGCTGAAGGGGCCGTGAAGGGCGGTGACGGGGCCGCTAGGAGCGGCGACGGGGCCGCTAGGGGTGGCGACGAGGCCGATAGGGGCGGCGACGGGGCCGCTAGGAGCGGTGACGGGGCCGATAGGGGCGGCGACGGGGCCGCTAGGGGCGGCGACGGGGCCGCAAAGGGGCCGCGAGGGGCCTCGAAGGGCGGCGACAGGGCCGCTAGGGGCGGCGACGGGGCCGCGAAGGGGCCGCGAGGGGCCTCGAAGGGCGGCGACGGGACCGGTAGGAGCGGCGACGAGGCCGCTAGAGGCGGCGACGGGGTTGATAGGGGCGGCGACGGGGCCGCTAGGGGCGGCGACGGGGCCGATAGGGGCGGCGACGGGGCCGCTAGGGGCGGCGACGGGGCCGCAAAGGGGCTGCGAGGGGCCTCGAAGGTCGGCGACGGGGCCGCTAGGGGCGGCAACGGGGCCGCGAAGGGGCCGCGAGGGGCCTAGAGGGGGCGGCGACGGGGCCGCGAAGGGGCCGCGAGGGGCCTAGAGGGGCGGCGACGGGGCCGCAAAGGACGAAGCCGGGGCCGTAAGGGGTGGCGACGGGGCCGCTAAGGGTGGCGCGAGGGGCCGTGAGAGGCGACGTGAGGGCGGCCAACGGGTCGCGCCTCGGGCAGGGGCGACTCGCGCTCCGGTCAGGAAAAAAAAACGATTTCAGTGGTGGGCCCTGAGAAGCGTTCCCACGAGGGAACTTGCTCTATACCATGTGAAGAAATGAGGAAGGAATGAATGAACTAGCAAGCAGGTGGGTACAAGTAGGAAAACCTAAAAGTGTTGTACCCCATATTGTCTACCCCACTACAGCCTACACAGACTATAGCATATGAGTTTGACAGGATTGGGTAGCGAGACTTGATGGTCACCCAGTTCAACGCACGATAGTGGATGCACATGCGAAGCCCACCGTCTTTCTTTGGAGTGAACAGGATTGGTGCTACGAAGGGAGATGTGCTGGCCCGGATCAATCCTTTCTCCAATAGTGCATCAATCTGACTTCGCAACTCCTCGAGTTTTGGCTGGGTCAACTGCCACTGTGTCCGAACAGTCGGCTGCGTGCCAGGTTCCAGCTGGATTTTGTGGTCCTCAGGTCTCTCGAGTTGCAGTCCAGGTGGCAGGTCAGTCGGGGAAAATGTCGGGGTGCCTTCGAATGAGCTTTGCTAAATCCGGCAGTACAGCTGCACGCAGCTTCTTGATGTCCTTTCCGTCGGTGTCAACTGTCAACTCGCGTAAGCAAACAGCGAACAGCTGCGCGCCTCTGTTGAAGTGGCGAGCTATAGTGATAGCTTTGACATACGGGGCTTGGATGTAGTCAGGTGTCCATGCAAGTAATTTTATGAGCCCCTTGTGCTTGTTGATGCTGCACGATCCCGTTGTCCAGTCGATGACAGGGTTGTGCCGTGGCAGCCAATCACGTCCTAGCAGCACATCACAGCCATGCAGTGTCGTCGCGAGGAACTTCGTGCTGAAGCCGAAATCGTCGCCGCGATCCTGACCGTCCATGTTTCTTCCGTTATCGCCAGAGGCGTCCCATCCACGAGGCGAGCGTCGATTTTGGGCAGACACTTGTCAAGTTGCAGCTTGCATTTTTTTGCTGTCGCCGAGTTGAAGAGGCTATGGCTGGCCCCCCTTTCGACGAACATTTTCAAGTTATTTTTTAACGCCTTGCCAGGTACCAGCACATGGTGATCCACATGATTATCCCCGTTATTCGGCCGAGTGCGATCGGTTGCATGAATCGGAACCACGACTCGGTTGGGATGGTGGTGTTCGGGCGACGGAGCACACTCAGTAAAGGGCCCGCTAATTACTGACTCTTTTCATTTCCCTGCTCCTTCCTGTCGTTCCCCGTCATCGGCGTTTTCTCGTGGCAGTCTTTCATGTAGTGACCCATCTTCCCACACCGGTCCCTTAGGAGGGCGGTCGGGTGTATGGACGGCGCTGATCGTAGCCTGATGGGTCTGGCCACGAAAGCGGTTTCCATCCCTGGAAGTTGCTCTCGCATATTGCATCAGCGCATCGGGAGACTTCGCCAACCGTACTGCTTCTAGGAATGATGTCGGCCGGCCCCTGCGAACTTCTTATTGAATTTCGTACTTGAGGCCGCTGATGTATTTATCCAACCGCTCTGGTTCCGACGTGTCATCAACTTGGTCGGCGAGGCCCATAAATGACGTCGTGTAGTGTTGGACAGATGCCATCTGCGACCAGGCACGCAGCTTCATGCAAGCTTGCTCCGAGGCGGATACATGCTCGAAGCGATTTCGCAAGGTTGCGCCCCACTCCTTCCATGTGCGTATCTTGGTCACTCCGAAGATCGATTATGCCACTTGATTAGTCACTGTTGAGGTCCCGTTTGCCGCATGCGTCACACCTGTCGGCATCCCCGTTTCCAAGGTTCGGCACCACCATTCAAGCACTGCGCCTCAAAGAAGCGAAACCGTGTAATTAATATGCATGGCATCGTCGTTAACGCCTGCTGCAGTGAAGAAGACTTCAACACCGAACAGCCACCCCTTCACTGTAGTCGTCTTGTCCATAGGATTGAACGGGGGCAGGTTGACGGGTTTAATCTTGATCGTTGTTACTGCAATTGGCGCTGCTGCCGCTCGGAGGGAGCTAGCCTAGCTAGGAGGGAACCTCGGACGAGCGTGGTTGGGTGCAGGTTTGGCGATGGGAAATGCCGAAGGCGGCGCGAGGAGCCTCGGCAGCGTTGAGATCGGCCAAACGTGCAAAGTCTGAAAATCGGAGCTGTACGCGAAGCAGTCAACCCTGATGAGGAATTCGGGGAAATTCCTTAGTCAAGTACTGGTCGACCGAAGTTCAAACGGGTAAATAAAAAAACGTGAACTTTACAACAATTTCCAAAAGACCGCCCTTACAAGTGGCATACAGCGATGATCCCAAAAGGTGTAACTCATCCGAAGTACGAAAGCTTTCTTCCAGTAGCCGTTTCGTGCTAAGTGTGATTGTGTGCCCCCATTTCCTCCCGCCCAATGCTGTACCAAATCCGTATTCCGGATTTCCACGGTCTAGAGAGGTTGAGCAAATACTTACAGCTTTTGAGTAGGATACAGAGAACAACAAGCACACCAGTCATGCTCACACACATCCACATTCACACTCGACAGCATAACAGTACGACAGCCACAGTGCACATCTCTATCTTAGGCTCTGTTTGGCAGGCATCATGGCCATTATGGCCATAATGGGCAGCTCTAACGGGCCCCCAAAAAATGCCGCCTCGGCATTTCGAGAAACAGCTTCGAAATCGGATTGTAGCTGCAGAGCCATTCTGAAAAACGGGGCTGAGTGTTTGGTTGGCATTATTTGGGTGTAGATTGATGGCATCTTTCGAGATTTCGGGTTTTGCAGAAGATGATAACAGTTGCCATGATGGTTCGCGTGATCATGTGATTCGCTGGCACATTTGACCAGTCACTTTTTATTGCCCCGAATCACTGATACCCCGCATAGTGCGTGGCCTCGAGGCCGCATGGTGCGGGGGATCAGAAAATGGGCACTTTGCCAGAGAAACTCGATTGGGTGTAGATTCCGGCGGTTGAAAACGCCTGCAAAAAAAGGGGTGTTTGGTTGGCATTCCATTATTGTCAGGTTCGGCGTAGTCCGCTTATATCGAGCCTTGATAGCCTTTAACGCGCTTATCAAAGAAGGTTCCAGGGTGGTCAGTTCACTGTAGCCCATCCCCCTCGCCCGTATTTTTTATGCCAGCCGAACCGGGCCCTAGTGTTACGAGTGCAATTGAGTGAACGAACGAGAATTGCACTATCGAAGCAAGAATACAATGAGCGAGGGCGTGAGCGAAGAATATATAGCGAAACTACAGTGGTAACGGTAATGGTCTGTGGTAGTCGCGCGACGAGCCTGGGACTGAGGTTGGGAAAGTGTCGAGGCGTAGGCCCGGAGCGCGGGTTACCAGCCGAGCCGTGAGGTCGGGATGCGATGTGCGAAAAATGGCGGGATGATTGTCGATGCGATGATCGCGAGTGGTAACGGTGCTGACTGAGGTGCTACAGTGATGTACGCGTTGAGCAGGGATGCGAAGTAAGTAAAAGGGATTTTCCTTACACTACCCCCCCCCTCCTAAGGAGGTCCTTCTTACGAAAGTGTGTGGACATCTTTGAAGTTTCGGCTGCGCAGATATTCGGTGAGGACAGGGTGGTTTTCAATTCTGTCCAGGGGAACCCAGTTGTCCTCGGTAGGTGTACGGTCTTTCCAACGGATCAGGAACTCGATCTTTCGGGCTCCTCGGGGGTCGCGAACTCTGTGACTCAAGATTTTGTCGGGGGTGATGATTGGTTCGGATGGTGGTCGTGCCATGCTGGATGGTCGGTGTCGTGGGAGTTGGCCGGTGGATGGTACGTAAGGGCGAAGCAAGCTGACGTGGAACGAGGGGCTGACGTACCAGTCAGCAGGGAGGAGGAGGTGCGCGGTGACAGGTGTGATCATGTGGCTAATTCGAAATGGCCCACAGTATCGGGGGCGGAGTTTTGGAGTGATGGGCAGGCGGAGGTTTTGAGTGTCGAGTAAAACGAGGTCGTCGGGCTGATAAGTGACAGGTCTGCGGTGGCGGTCGGCGTTGCGTTTAGCGATGATGATCGATTTTGTGATTGCTTCTGCTGCCCTGGTCCGTGCTGCTTGCAAAATCTCGGCAAATTGTTGCGCACGTGGAACGGGGTTGTCGGGATTTGGGGTCATGGGTACTGTGGGGTCTTGTCCGTAATTCAGGTAGAACGGCGACTGTTGGGTCGTGGCAGATGGCGCGTTGTTGTATGCGAATTCGATGAGTGGCAGCTGCTGCTCCCATGTGTTTGGGTCGTCGCACGTGGCCCTAATGAGCTGCTCCATGGTCTGGTTTGTCCGTTCTGTCTGTCCGTCGGTTTCGGGGTGATACGATGAACTAAATTGTAGTCGCGTGCCGAACTGCTGCCACAGGTTCCGCCAGAAATTGCTGGTA
Source organism: Closterium sp. NIES-65 (assembly GCA_948144175.1). Taxonomy (NCBI): domain Eukaryota; kingdom Viridiplantae; phylum Streptophyta; class Zygnematophyceae; order Desmidiales; family Closteriaceae; genus Closterium; species Closterium sp. NIES-65. Next base: position 61,388 of record CANXME010000176.1, on the reverse strand, counting down.
AACTTCGTGTCTCTGTCGCTGATGATCGATGCTGGTATCCCGTGCAGTCGAACGACAGTGGTGATGAAGAGTCGGGCTGTTTCTTCGGCTGTGATTGTTTTCTTGCAGGCTGCAAAGTGTGCCATTTTCGTCAGTCGATCGACGACGACCAGGATCGCGTCATTCCCACTCGCCCCGGCTGGTAACCCCGTGACGAAGTCCATCGTCACTTGTTGCCAAGCACGCTCTGGAGGTGGGATTGGTTGTAATTGTCCCGCCGGCCGCTTCCTGGTTGACTTCATGAGCTGGCAAGTGGGACACGATGCCACGTGTCGTTGCACGTCAGTCAACATTTCAGGCCAGTAATAGTACCGCTGCAGCTGCTGCCGTGTTTTCTCTACTCCGAAATGTCCCAAGGTAACTCCGTCGTGTGCCTCCTGTAACAGTAATTCCAGTAGTAGTGTGTACCCTGGTACCCAGATGCGGTCGGTTCCAGCTTTTACGTAATAGACTCCCTTGGCTGCTGCAATTTGCTACGAGTTTCCTCCGGTGAAGAATGGGTCTGTTTGATATCCGTGGGTAAATAGTCCTGTCAGTAGCGGACTGGTCTGGGCGAGTAGTATCGCATGGATCTGGGCAGTGGGGCGGGTCAGTGCGTCGGCGATATTGGAGGCTCCTTTTTTATAGGTGACCGTATAATGGAAGTTCGACTCGAGGAAATCAAGCCACCGAATCTGTCGTGGGTTGAGGTGGGGCTGTGCACGGAGGTACTGTAGGGATCGATGGTCTGTCCGTACTGTCACGTCTGCGCCGGTCAAGTAGCAGCGCCACACTTTGAATGCATGCACAATCGCGAGCATTTCGCGGTCGTGTATCGGGTAATTTCGCTCAGGCGGATGCAGTTTGCGTGATTCGTAGGCGATGGGTTGGAGGCCGTTGCCGAAGTCCTGTAACAGTACGGCTCCGATGGCGATGTCGCTCGCGTCTGTAACAACCTCGAAGGGGCGATGTGGGTCAGCGATGCGTGGGACGGGTGGTGAACAGAGAACAGTTTTCAGGGCAGAGAAGGCAGCATGCTCTTTCTCCCCCCACGTAAAAACGACCCCCTTACGCAGTAAATCTGTGAGTGGGGCTGTTAAGCGTGCCATGTCGGGGACGAACCGACGGACGTAATTAACGAACCCTAAAAAACTCTGCAGTTCCGTAATGTTCGTCGGGGGACGCCACGCGTTGACAGTATCCAGCTTCTTAGGGTCGATTTCAACTCCAGCCTCCGAAATAACGTGTCCTAAAAATTCTAGCCTGTCCCGAAAAAACTCGCACTTGGAGCCCTTGGTGAGTAACCGATGTTCCGCTAAAATTTTAAAAACTGCTTCGAGATCGACTAAGTGCTGCTGCTTGTCCCGACTGTAAACGAGAATGGCGTCAAGGTAAACTATCACGCATTTATCTAAAAGTGGCCTAAACGCCTCGTTCATGGTCATTTGAAATGTGGCGGGCGCGTTGGTCAGCCCGAAAGGCATCACAGTATACTCGAATGACCCGTACCTAGTTCTAAATGCTGTCTTGGCGCAGTCCGATGGTTCGACCCGAATCTGATGGTAACCTCCTCGTAAGTCTATTTTCAAAAATACCCGTGCGGTTCGTAACTGGTCGATCAGTTCGTCGGCGCGGGGGATGGGGTACAGTGATTTGACTGTTACCCTGTTAAGCCCTCGGTAGTCGATGCACATGCGAAACTCTCCGTCTTTTTTCGGTGTGAACAGTATCGGTGCGGCGAACGGTGACGAGCTCGGTCGGATAAACTGCTTCTCTAACAGATAATCTAACTGCTTCCTTAGTTCGTCGAGCTCGGGCTGTGTCAGTCTGAACTGGCGCTGTACAGTGTCAAACATTATATGTTTATGTGGTTCTAGGCTGTAGTGGGTTACACCTTAAGGGGTACACCAGATTAGGGTTTCATATTTGTACTCTTGTTCCTGTTAGTCACAGCATTCTCGTTTCTCATTCTGACATGGTATTACGAGCCTAGGTTTCACCTAGGACCGAAACGTTAGGGCCCACCGTTTCCGCTAGCCGCGCCCTAGTGCGCCGCCTTTTCCTAGCGCCCTCGTGCGCCTCGTTCCTCGCGTCGCCCTTTAAGGCCCCTCACGGCCCCTCGCGTCGCCCCTTAAGGCCTCTCACGGCCCCCCCTTACGACCCCGCGCTAGCCCCGAACGGCCCCGTGCGGCCCCCGCGCTAGCCTCCCCCGGCCCCTTACGGCCCCGCGCTAGCCTCCTACGGCCCCGAACGGCCCCGCGCTAGCCCCGAACGGCCCCGTGCGGCCCCCGCGCTAGCCTCCCCCGGCCCCTTACGGCCCCGCGCTAGCCTCCCACGGCCCCGAACGGCCCCGCGCTAGCCCCGAACGGCCCCTTGCGGCCCCCGCGCTAGCCTCTCACGGCCCCTTAAGGCCCCGCGCTAGCCTCTCACGGCCCCCGAATGGCCCCGCACTAGCCCCGTACGGCCCCCGCGCTCGCCTCGAACGGCCCCCCCCGCGCTCGCCCCTCTACGACCGAGCCGCGCAGCGCGACCCCAGCTGAACCGCGCGACCCGAGCCGAACCGCGCGACCCGACCGAGCCGCGCCGCCCTAGCCGAGCCGCGCCGCCCTAGCCGAGCCGCGCCGTCCTAGCCGAGCTGCGCCCTCCTTACCTGAGCAGTAGGGCCAGTACTGGACTGAACTGCTCCTACTGCTACTGCTACTGCTATTGCTACTGCTACTGCTGCTGCTACTTCAGCTATGGCTAGCCCTACAGTTCTCTCGTTCGATGCTGAGGGCCGCCCGATTAAGTTTGAGACCTGGCTCGATGATCTGCACCTGTTCCTCCAGCTCACTGCCACGGAGGATGTCTCGCTGTAAGATCATGCACTAGGCAAAGCTGCTGCCCCTGCTACTGATGCTGACGCCACTACCCGCTCCCAGTGGCAGACTCGTGACGCCCACGCTCGCTTCGCTATTCGCAACTCCCTGCCTGTAGATGAGCGCGAGCACTTCGGCCAGCACAGGACTGCCCAGGCACTGTACACTGCTGTAGTTGCGCGCTACTCCTCCCCAGCCTCTGCTGCGCTAGGCCGTCTCTCGCTTCCCTACCTGTTCCCTGACCTGTCCGCCTTCCAGACAGTCGCTGACCTCATCACGCACCTCCGCACTAGTGAGGCCCGCTTCCGTGCCGCTATGCCTGCTGAGTTTCTTACCTCCAACCCTCCCCCGCTCTGGCTCACTCTCTACCACCTAGTCACCCGCCTCCCTGACACTCTGCGTACAGTCAGGGACAGCTTCCTAGCCCGCTGCCCCACTGAGCTCACCATTGCCACCCTCGAGAAGGAACTCCTTGCAGCTGAGAAGAGTATTGTAGCTGTAGGTGCCTCTCGTGGTGACCCCCGCACCCCCTTTCTTCGAGGGGTGTTCCCCCTCCCCCCTGCTCCCCTCTGTCGCCTCTGCTGCTGCTGTCGACCTCCTTGGTGCTGAACAGGTCGGGTCTGCGTCCGCTCCCAGCGGGCGCCGCAGCGGCAGGGGCAGGGGAGGCAAGGGCGGTGGGGGTGATGGCGGGGGAGGCGGTGGTGGGGGTGGTGGCGGCGGTGGGGGCGGTGGCGGGGCTGGAGGGGCTAGTGGCAGCGGTGGGGGTGGTGGAGGCAGCGGCGGCGGCGGTGGCCGGGGTGGGGGCGGTGGTGGTGGCGGCGGAGGACGTGGCGGCGGCAGGGGCGGTGGTGGTCGTGGTGGCGGCGGCGGTGGTGGTCGTGGAGGCTCTGGCACTGGCCAGAGCACGCAGCACCCTCAGTCCTCCCAGGAGCTTCGTGAGTGGTACTTACAGCACGGGAGTGGGGGGGGTAGCCTTAGCTGCACGTACGTCATCCGCACTGGTCGCCGCAAGGGACAGACGTGCGGGAGGGCGCACACTGCGCAGCGCTGCTTCTCTCGCCTAGATGACGCTTGGCGTGCTCAGTTTCCTGACGCTCCTGAGCTCCCTCAGTGGGCTGATCTCCTCAAGAAGGATATCGATATCTATGCTCTTGATTTTGATGTTATTCTCAAAGCCATGTATGCATTGACTATTAGTGGAGAGGAGGACCAGTACCTCTGTGTTCCGCCTGACCCAGGCATCCGCACGAGTGAGGCTGCCGCCCTAGGTGCTTGCGTGTCTGCTGCCCCAGGTGCTGGTGAGGCTACTGCTCTAGGTGCTTGTGTGTCCGCCACCCCAGGTACCACTGAGTCCACTGAGGCACTGCACACCTTCACTCTAGACTCAGGCGCTTCACGCTGTTTCTTTCGTGACCGCACTGCTCTTGAGCCCCTTGCTCGACTAGTCGCTGTCTCGCTCGCTGACCCCTCTGGGGGTCCGGTCATTGCGACCTCCTCCACTGTCCTTCCTTGTCCTGCTGTCCCGTCGGGCACACTGTGAGGTCTCCACCTCCCCTCGTTCTCTACGAACTTGGTGGCGGGCTGTGCGCTTCAGGATGGGGGTGTTCACCAGTTCACCCCTGCCTACGAGCGCGTGACACACTGCACGTGTGCTCGGACGGGCCGTCACCTGGCTACCTTCACTCGGCAGCCGGGGTCGGACCTGTACACACTGACCACTGAGTCACCTCAGGTAGCGGCGTCTGCGTCTGCGTCAGGTCAGCTGTCAGCCCCCTGCTCGTGTCGCTCTCTGGCGCACAAGACAGTCCTCTGGCACCATCGACTTGGTCACCCGTCAGTGCAGCGCCTTCGGGGCATGCACGCCCGGTACCTTGTCTCTGGTCTTCCTCGGGTACTCCCTCCCCTCCCACCCTCCCTTGCTCCTCCTTGTCTTCCCTGTGTCGAGGGGCGGCAGCGCGCTGCTCCTCACTCCTCCTCGTTCCCCCCGACGACTGCTCCTTTGCAGACGCTCCACATGGACGTGTGGGGCCCAGCCCGCGTCCGTGGTCAGGGCCAGGAGAGGTACTTCTTGATCGTCGTTGACGACTACTCGCGCTACACCACGGTCTTCCCCTTGCGCACCAAGGGTGAAGTCCCTGATGTTCTGATCCCTTGGATCAGCAGAGCACGTCTTCAGCTGCGAGAGCGTTTTCGCTCGGAGTTTCCTGTCCTGCGCTTGCACTCTGACAGAGGTGGTGAGTTCTCCTCCGACCTCCTGGCAGCCTACTGTGCTAAGCACGGCAGTCGCCAGTCGTTCACGCTTCCGGCCTCTCCACAGCAGAATGGGGTTGCTGAGCGCCGCATTGGCTTGGTCATGGAGGTCGCTCGTACCTCCTTAGTCCACGCGGCTGCCCCCCACTTTCTGTGGCCGTTTGCGGTCCAGTACGCTGCGCATCAGCTCAACCTCTGGCCCCGTGTCTCCGCTCCGGAGACCTCGCCCACACTGCTGTGGACGGGGGAGGTTGGCGATGCGTCACGCTTCCGTGTCTGGGGATCCCGAGATTTTGTTCGCGACACGTCTGCGGACAAGCTCTCCTCCCGCACTGCTCCGTGTGTCTTTCTTGGCTTTGTCCGGATGCGTCTGGCTGGCAGTTTTACCACCCCGCCTCGCACCGCGTCTTCCCCTCTCAGGACGTCACTTTTGACGAGTCTGTGCCCTTCTACCGCCTCTTCCCCTACCGCACTGCCCCGCTCCCTCCCCCGCCTCTCTTCCTCACGCCAGGTGCTGCAGTGGTAGACCCCCTCCCCCCTCAGGGTGCCGCTCCTTCAGGTGTCTCCCAGGTAGACCCGGTTGAGCCTGCCGAGGTAGCTGTCGACTCGCGTCCGGCTAGGGGTTCTGAGCCTGAGCGTGTGGAGCCTGAGCGTGCGGAGCCTGGGGGTGCTGAGTCTGGGGGTACTGAGCGTGGGGGTGCTGAGTCTGGGGGTGCTGAGCCTGGGGTTGCCGAGTCTGGGGGTGCTGAGCCTGGGGTTACTGAGTCTGGGGGTGCTGAGCCTGGAGTTGCTGAGTCTGGGGGTACTGCAGCTGACTGTGAGACGCCTGGAGGAGCTCCCTCTTTGCAGCAGCTGCGTGAGTGGTACTCGCGGTACTGCAGCCTTCGGCGGGGTGCGTCTCGGGCTCGCGGTGCTGCTGGAGTTGGTGCTCGTGTTTCTCCGCCGCGGCGGGAGCCGCCCTCTTCCCCACAGCTCCGGGAGTGGTACGCTCGGCACATCAGTCTTCGTAGTGGGACTGCTGGTGCTGGGGTCCCCGGGGTTGACACTACTATTGGTACTGCGGACCCTGGAGCTGGAGGTGCTGCTGCTGCTGGCGGTACTGCTGGAGGTACTGTTACTGCTGGCGGTGCTGCTGGTGCTGCTGGAGGTGAGGCTGGTGCTGAGGACCCGGGCGTTGGAGCTGCTGCGGGTGCTGCTGACCCTGGTCCTGGAGGTGCTGCGACTGCTGGCGGTACTGCTGGTGCTGCTGGAGGTGCTGCTGGAGGTGCTGCTGCTGGTGCTGAGGACCCTGCCGCTGGTGACGCTGCTGGTTCGGGAGTTGCTGCACGGCCTCGGCCGTACTTCGTTCCACTCCTTCAGCAGGTTCTTGGTCAGCCTCCTCCTCCCGCCTTAGAGTGTCCGCCGTCTGTCCAGTCACAGCCACAGTTACCGCCTGCCTCCCCTCTCCCTGTGCCTGCTCCTTACACTGGTCCGACTGGAGGTCTTGCTGAGCGTCGTGAGCCTGCGTCACGTCCTGTGTCGCCTGCGTCTCGTCGAGCGTCGCCAGTTCGTGCTGCTACCTCTGGTCGTAGTGTCCAGCGTCAGCGTCCTCCTGCTGTCCCAGGCACTCACCAGATGGCACTTCGTCAGTCCACTGCTCCACAGCGTGTCTCTCTCCCGTTGCCTCCTGCGTCCTCTCTTCCTGCTCTTGCTGACCCGGCGTCCGACTCCCTTCGCGCTGCCAGTCCTACTGTCACACGTCTCCTAGCTACGGTTGTCACTGACCCTTCCTTTGAGTCCGCTGCTGCGTCTGCCTTAGTTGCTGAGCTGGTCGACTTTGCAACTGCGTGTCGTTTAGACTACGCTGCCAGTCTTGTTGCTGAGTCTGAGTCTGTCTGTCCTCCGTCCGTCGGGGGTGACTGTGCCCTTGGCACTGACGTCCTTGAGGACAGGCAGGAGGAGGTTGGTTGCCTTGCTGCTGCTTTGCCCCATCTCGTGTCCATGCTTGTTGCCCCTGAGGGAGACCCGGATGCACCAGACATCCCGACCCCAAGCTCTTACGCAGAGGCGATGGCAGGTCCCTACTCCTCTCAGTGGCAGACAGCCATGGACGCAGAGATGGCTTCCTGGAAGTCCACAGGCACCTACGTCGACGAGGTTCCCCCACCTGGGGCGAACATCGTCAGTGGCATGTGGATTTTCAGGGTGAAGCGGCCACCGGGCTCTCCGCCTGTCTTCAAGGCGCGTTACGTTGCGCGAGGCTTCAGTCAGCGGCAGGGAGTTGACTTCTTCCAGACCTTCTCCCCGACCCCGAAGATGACCACTCTTCGGGTTCTGCTGCACGTCGCTGCTCAGCGTGACTACGAGCTCCACTCGCTTGACTTCAGCACAGCTTTCTTGCAGGGCAGCCTGCACAAGGAGATCTGGCTGCGCCGCCCACCTGGCTTCACTGGGTCGTTTCCTCCTGGTACCCAGTGGAGCCTCCGGCGGCCAGTCTACGGTCTCCGCCAGGCGCCACGTGAGTGGCACGACACACTGAGGACTACTCTTGCGGCTCTTGGGTTCGCTCCTTCTACTGCTGACCCGTCGCTGTTTCTAAGCACCGACACCTCACTGCCGTCGTTCTACATCCTCGTGTACGTCGACGACTTGGTCTTTGCCACTTCTGACACAGCTGGTCTCGCTCACGTGAAGTCCGAGCTGCAGAAGAGACACACGTGCACAAACCTGGGTGAACTGACAAGCTATCTTGGCTTGCGGATCACCCGGGACAGAGCACGGCGCACCATTACCCTGACTCAGTCACACATGGTGCAGCAGGTCCTTCAGCGCTTCGGCTTCACGTACTCCTCGCCTCAGTCCACTCCTCTGCCTACGGGACACTCGCTCTCAGATCTGCCTTCGGATGAGTCCGTAGAGCCGAGTGGTCCGTATCCAGAGCTTGTGGGCTGCCTCATGTACCTGATGACCTGCACGCGACCTGACCTTGCATACCCTCTCAGCATCTTAGCACGCTATGTCGCTCCCGGCCGTCACCGGAAGGAGCACATGGATGCAGCTAAGAGGGTGTTGCACTACTTGTGCAGTACGTCGGGCATGGGGCTAGTGCTTGGAGGGCGAGACCGGCCTGTTCTCACTGGGCACTCAGACGCTTCTTGGGCAGACGACCAGGCTACTCAGCGGTCGTCTCAGGGTTACACCTTCAGCCTTGGCTCTGGCTCTGTCTCTTGGCGTTCTACTCGCTCTTCTTCTGTTCTCAGCTCCAGCTGTGAGGCTGAGATCTACGCCACGGCCATGGCTGCCCAGGAGCTTCGCTGGCTCACCTATCTGCTGACGGACCTTGGAGAGCAGCCTCGTTCTCCTCCAGTGCTGTACGTCGACAACAAGGCAACCATTGCCTTGTGTGACGAGCACAGACTGGAGCACAGGACGAAGCACATTGCTCTGCGTTACTTTCTAGCTCGAGAGCTACAGCAGGGTGGTCAGCTTCGTCTGTGTTACGTGGCCACTGAGGCCAACACTGCTGATGTGTTCACCAAGGCGCTTCCGCCTGTTGACCATCAGCGTTTTTGCACTCTTCTAGGCCTTGTGCCGACTGGACCTCACTTGCTTACTTCTTGACTTTGTCTGTACTGTGATCACTATATATATATATACCTGCATGTTTACTCTTGCTAGGTTGTGATCATTGTACTTCTTGCTCTATTATAAATCTGCATGTGAACTGGTCTTGTGACCGCTTGCTTGGAATTTGTGTGGAATCCTCGAGATCCACCCTGAGCTTGTTTGCCTTGTTTTACCTTGACTGGTCTTTTGACCCCTAGGTCTGCCCCACTTTGCCTATGGGGGTGTGTCAAACATTATATGTTTATGTGGTTCTAGGCTGTGGTGGGTTACACCTTAGGGGGTACACCAGATTAGGGTTTCATATTTGTACTCTTGTTCCTGTTAGTCACAGCATTCTCGTTTCTCATTCTGACATACAGTTGGCTGTGCCCCCGGTTCTAACTCGATCCTATGGTCATGCGCCCGCTGAGGTGGCAGCCCTTGTGGTAAGTCATCCGGAAAGATACCCGGGAATCATTTCAGTAGTGCCTGAAGTTCGGGTGGTACAGCTGCCAATAGTTTCTGAAAATCGCTCGGCAGCTCCTCTTCTTTCACTAATGCTATATCCACTGCGTACACGTCTGCTCCAGCAGCGACAGCCCGTTTCATCGTGATGGCGTTGACCTGGACCGTCGAAGACTCCGGTGGCTGCCAGCGAGGTAGGACGACCCAGTTACCACTATTTCGCACTGTGCAGCTACCCGTCGTCCAGTCAATTTGCGGATTATACCGTCGCAGCCAATCACGTCCCAGTAAAATGTCGTGCCCATCCAGTGTCGTTGCGAGCATTTCCGATGTAAACCCGAAGTTTCCTCCGCAGCGGACTTTTACTCGCTCCACCTTTTCCCGTATGGCGAGTGGCGTTCCGTCGACTAAGCGTGCATCTATCTCAGGTAAGCATCGGGTAAGTGTTAACTGTAATTTCCGTGCGGTTGCGGTATTAACTAAGCTGTGACTTGCTCCCCCGTCAATAAAAATCTTCACTACTGCTCCATGTATTTTCCCGTAGATCAGTACCGGGCAATCCGTCGCTGTACCCTCCTTATTCATCCGAGCCCGATCGATGGCGTGAATCGGTACTGTGACTCGGTGAGGGTCGGTGTGTGAAACTGAATGAACGGGAGTGAATGACTATGAAATGAAGTGGGTACAAATAGGAAACCCTAATTGGGTTGTACCCCCTATGGGATACCCCACTATAGCCTACAGAAACAAGTAAGCTATATGTTCTGACACACCCCCATAGGCAAAGTGGGGGAGAACAAGGGGTCACAAGACCAGTCAAGCAAAGCAAAGCAAAGCTCAGGGTGGATCACAAAGTCACCACGCATTCCGAGCACAAGTTCAAAGGCCAGAAGGCCAGTTTACATGCAAGATCATATATAGAGATATACAAGAATCAAGCAAGCAAGAGCAAGAGTATATATAGGCGAAGGTACAAGCAAGGTCAAGAGGAGAGCAAGTGAGGCAAGACAGCCACAAGACCCAACTGCGTGCAAAAACGCTGATGATCACAAGGTGCAAGTGCCTTGGTGAACACATCAGCAGTGTTGGCCTCAGAGGCCACGTACGCAAGTCGTAGCTGTCCACGCTGCTGTAGCTCACGAGCAAGAAAGTAGCGGAGAGCAATGTGCTTCGTTCTGTGCTCCAGTCGCTGCTCTCGACACAAGGCCAGCATGGCCTTGTTGTCTACGTACAGGACTGGAGGAGAACGAGGCTGCTCTCCAAGGTCGGTCAGCAGGTAGGTGAGCCAGCGTAACTCCTGTGCAGCCATAGCCCCAGCGTAGATCTCAGCCTCACAACTGGAGCCGAGAACAGAAGACGAGCGGGTAGCCCGCCACGAGACAGAGCCGGAACCTAGGCTGAAGGTGTAACCCTGTGACGACCGCTGCGTAGCCTGGTCGTCAGCCCAAGAAGCGTCTGCGTGCCCAGTGAGGACCACTGGACTGCGCCCTCCAAGCACTAGCCCCATGCCCGACGTACTGCACAAGTAGCGCAACACCCTCTTCGCTGCAGCCATGTGCTCTGGTCGGTGTCTCCCAGGAGCAACAAAGCGTGCGAGAATGCTAAGAGGGTATGCGAGGTTAGGTCGTGTGCAGGTCATCAGGTACATGAGGCAGCCAACAAGCTCTGGGTACGGGCCACTCGACTCTACGGACTCATCCGAAGGCAGAGCTGAGAGCGAGTGGCGAGTAGGCAGAGGAGTGGCCTGAGGCGAGGAGTACGTGAAGCCGAAGCGCTGAAGGACCTGCTGCACCATGTGTGACTGAGTCAGGGTAATGGTGCGGCGTGCTCTGTCCCGGGTGATCTGCAAGCCAAGGTAGCTGCGCAGTTCACCCAGGTCAGTGCACGTGTGTCTCTTCTGCAGCTCGGACTTCACGTAGGCGAGTCCAGCAGTGTCAGCTGTGGCAAAGACCAAGTCGTCGACGTACACGAGGATGTAGAACGGCGGCAGAGAGGTGTCGATGCGAAGAAACAGCGACGGGTCGGCAGTAGAAGGAGCAAACCCAAGTGCCGCGAGTGTAGTCCTCAGTGTGTCGTGCCACTCACGTGGCGCCTGGCGGAGACCGTAGACTGGACGCCGGAGACTCCACTGGGTACCAGGAGGGAAAGACCCAGTGAAGCCAGGTGGGCGACGCAGCCAGATCTCCTCGTGCAGGCTGCCCTGCAAGAAAGCAGTGCTGAAGTCAAGAGAGTGCAGCTCGTAGTCACGGTGAGCAGCAACGTGCAGCAGAACCCGAAGAGTGGTCATCTTCGGGGTGGGGGAGAAGGTCTGAAAGTAGTCAACCCCCTGCCGCTGACTGAAGCCACGAGCCACGTAACGCGCCTTGAAGACAGGCGGAGAACCCGGCGGCCGCTTCACCCTGAAAATCCACATGCCACTGACGATGTTCGCCCCAGGAGGGGGAACAGCGTCAACGTAGGTGCCTGTGGACTTCCAGGAAGCCATCTCTGCATCCATAGCTGCCTGCCACTGAGAAGAGTAGGGACCCTCTATCGCCTCCGCGTAAGAGCGCGGAGTCGGGATGTCTGGTGCATCCGGGTCTCCCTCAGGGGCTAGCAGTACAGACGCGAGACGAGGTGAAGCAGCGGCTAGACACTGGAACTCCTCCTGCCTGTCCTCAAGGACGTCCGTGCCAAGGGCACACTCACCCCCGACGGACGGAGGACAGGCGGACTCAGACTCAGTGACAAGACGAGCAGCGTAGTCTAGACGACAGCGCGCAGCAAAGTCGACAAGCTCAGTGACAAGAGCAGACGCAGCAGACGACTCGAAGGAAGGGTCAGTGACAGCAGTAGCAAGGAGACGCGTGACAGTAGGACTGGCAGCGCGAAGAGAGTCCGACTCAGGGTCGGCAAGAGCAGGAAGAGAGGAAGCAGGAGGAGAAGGCAAAGGGGCACGCAGAGGAGCAGTGGACGGACGCAGTGACATCCGGTGCGTGCCAGGGACAGGAGGAGGACGCTGACGCGAACCACGACCACTAGCGCGCTCAGTACGAACAGGCGACGCAGGACGAGACGCAGGCTCACGACGCTCAGTAAGACCTCCAGTCGGACCAGCGTAGGGAGAAGGAGCAGGCAAAGGGGAGGCAGGCTGTAGCTGTGGCTGTGACCGAACAGGCTGCGGACCCTCTAAGGGAGCAGGAGGAGGTGCAAGACCAAGAACTTGCTGCAGGAGCGGAACGAAGTACGGTCGGGGTCGCGCGGCGACACCAGAAACAGCAGGAACAGCAGCAGCAGCCCCGTCCGGAGCACCCACTCCAGCAGCACCTCCAGCAGAACCACCAGAAGCTCCAGAACCTCCAGCAGCAGCACCAGGAACACTGTCAGTCGGACCGCCAACCGCAGGCTCAGCGCCAACACCCTCAGCAGGACCAGCTCCAGGAGAACTCTCAGACCCAGCAGCTCCAGCACCCACAGTACGAGCACCGCCAGGACGCGTGGCAGCAGTACCCTCTGCAGCCGAAGAACCACCAGCACCAGATGCACGCCTCCAGCGCCTGGCAAACCACTCACGCAGCTCCTGTGGGGGGAGTGGCTCTCGGCGAGACGAAGCACCCCCAGGCACAGCACCCCCAGGCTCAGCACCCCCAGGCTCAGCACCCCCAGGCACAGCACCCCCAGGCTCAGCACCCCCAGGCTCAGCACCCCCAGGCTCAGCACCCCAGGCTCAGCACCCCCAGGCTCAGCACCCCCAGGCACAGCACCCCCAGGCTCGACACCTCCAGGCTCAGCACCCCCAGGCACAGTACCCCCAGGCTCAGCACCCCCAGACTCCGCACCCTCAGGCTCAGCTCCCGCAGCAGCACCAGAGTCACCAGTGACCTCGACAGGCTCTACCGCGTCTACCTGGGACACACCTGAAGGGGCAGGACCCTGAGGGGGGAGGGGGACTACCGGGGGGGGACCTGGTACCAAGAAGAGCGGGGGCGGGGGGAGGGACGGAGTGCGGTAGGGGAAGAGGCGGTAGTAGGGTACCGACTCGTCGAACGTGACGTCCTGGGAGGACAGAACACGTCGAGAGGTGGGGTGGTAAAACTGCCACCCAGGGGCGTCGGGGGGGAACCCCAGGAAGACGCAGGGAGAAGCACGAGGGGACAGCTTGTCCGCAGACAGGTCGCGAACAAACGCCCGAGATCCCCAGACCCGGAACGCCGACGCATCGCCAACCTTCCCCGTCCACAGCAGGGCTGGGGAGGTCTCTGGTCGAGAGACCCTGGGGTGGAGGTTGATCTGGTGCGCAGCGTACCTGACCGCAAACGGCCACAGAAAATGGGGAGCAGCCGCATGCATCATGGACGTACGAGCGACGTCCATGACCATGCCAATGCGGCGCTCAGCAATCCCATTCTGCTGTGGTGAGTCCGGAAGCGTGAAGGTCTGACGGATGCCTCGCACACGACAGTAGGCACTCAGGAGGCCAGAGGAGAACTCTCCGCCTCTGTCCGAGTGCAGACGCAAAACAGGGAAGTCAGAGCCAAAGCTCCTCCGAAGCTGAAGACGAGCTGCGCGGATCCAGTCGATCAACACCTCAGTGACCTCACCCTTGCTGCGCAAGGGAAAGACTGTGGTGTAACGCGAGTAGTCGTCAACCACCAGCAGGAAGTAGCGCTCCTGACCCTGTCCACGGACGCGGGCTGGGCCCCACACGTCCATGTGAAGCGTCTGCAACGGGGCCTCTGTCGGAGGAAACTGGGAGGAGTGAGGGGCAGCACGCTGGCGCCCCTCGACACAGGGGACACAGGCAGGGCCAGGGCCCGGAGGAAGGGGAGGGAGGGACCGGGGAAGACCAGACACAAGGACCCGCGAGGCCATGCCTCTGAGCCGAAGAAGAGAGGGGTGGCCAAGGCGGTGGTGCCAGAGGAGGGTCTCGTGAGACAGACGACGACACGAACAGGGGGCAGACTCAGGACCAGACCTGGACGCTGCAGCAAACACCTGACCAGACGAAGGGACTCTACCAGACGCAGCACCTGGAGGAGAAGCAGTGGTCAGTGTGTACAGGCTCGACCCTGGCCGACGTGTAAACGTAGCCAGGTGACGACCTGTATCCGCCTCCGTACAGTGGGTCACCCGCTGACGAGCAGGGGTGAACTGGTGGACACCTGCATCCTGGAGGTCAGCACCACTCACCAAGTTCGTCGAGAACGAGGGGAGGTAGAGACCAGTCAGGGTGCCAGAGGGGGCCGCTGGACACGGGAGGACAGTGGAGAAGCGAGACAGGACAGGTCCCCCAGAGGGGTCAGCCAGGGACACCGCAACCGGCCGACTCAGCGGCGTGAGAGTGGTGCGGTCCCTAAAGAAGGAGCGAGACGCTCCAGAGTCAAGGGTGAAGGTGTGAGAGGCCGAAGCCGACATAGTACCTGAGAGGGCGGACTCACCAGCACCTGAGAGCACAGACGCACTGGCACCTAGAGCTGCAGCCTCACTAGTACCTGACGCGGCAGTACCAATGCCCGGGTCGGGCGGGAAACACCGGTAACAGTCATCCTCATCACTACCAGTCACAGCATACATAGCAGAGAGAATAGCATCAAAGTCAAGATCATAAATAGCTACTCCAGCCCTAGACAGCTCTCCCCAGCGGGGGATCTCAGCGGCCTCCGGAAACTGCTGACGCCAGGCGTCGGTCAGGCGGCCAAAGCAGCGACGGGCTGTGTGGGCGCCTCCACACCTCTCCCCCGCACGGTCACCGGTGCGAAGAACGTAGGGGCAGGGACCAAGCGCACCACCGCGCTGACGCTGCAAGTACCACTCACGGAGCTGCTGAGGGCCGGGGACGGTGCGAGAGCGCTGCTGCTGCTGCGGCTGCTGCTGCTGCTGCTGCTGCTGCTGCTGCTGCTGGCGCTGACCACCCCCAGAGCTGCTCCGCTGGGACGAGCCACTCCGACCCCCGCCTCCACCGCCACCCCCGCCTCCACCGCCACCCCCGTCTCCACCGCCGCCTCCCCCACCAGGACCGTCGCTCCCACCGCTCCCACCGCCTCCTCCGCTACCACCTCCGCCGCCACCTCCGCCTCCACCGCCGCCACTAGTACCTCCACTCCCGCCACCACCCCCACCGCCACCCCCACTCCCCCCTCCACCCCCACCCCCTCCTCCACCGCCCCCTCTAGCTCCACCTGCCCCCTTGCCCCCCTTGCCCTTGCCAGAGCGGCGTCTGCCGCTGGGGGCAGACGCCGCGCCGACCGACTCAAAACCAGCGAGGTCGGCCGCAGCGGCAGAGGCGACAGAGGGCAGCAGGGGGGAAGAACCACACCCCTCAAAGATGGGGGTGCGAGGGTCACCCCGAGAGGCCCCTACAGCGACAATACTCTTCTCAGCCGCTAGTAGGGACTCCTCAAGGAGGTCGACAGTGAGAGTGGTGGGACAGACAGAGAGAAACTGGTCCCTAACGACACGAAGGGACTCAGGGAGACGGGTGACGAGAAAGTAGAGAGTGATGTACATGGGAGGAGGGTTCGCAGCGCGGAACTCAGCAGGAAGGGCAGCACGGTAGCGGGTGTCACTAGCGCGGAGGTGGGTAACTAGGTCAGCAACAGTGGGAAAGGAAGCGAGGTCAGGGAAGAGAAACGGTAGCATGAGGCGGCTAAGGGTAGCGGAGGAAGGGGAGGAGTAGCGTGCAACTACAGCGTCGTACAAGGCCTGAGCGGTCTTGCACTGACTAAAGTGGGCACGCTCAGAGGAAGGGAGGTGGCGACGCACAGCAAGACGTGCAGCAGCATCGCGGGTCGCCCACTTGGAGCGAGCAGCAGAGTCAGCATCAGCAGGCGGGGCAGGGACAGCGCCAGAGACAAAGTCAAAGAGAGAGACCTCATCTATCGCATCACACAGTAAGTACAGCTGCAGGTCTTCAATCCAGACGGCAAAGTCAATGGCCCTCCCCTCAGCGTCAAAAGTAAGAACATTGGGGGTGGCCATGGCAGCAGCTGAAAGTCTCACCGGGCTAGGAGAGTCGGGTAGGACAGCAGCAGGCGGCTCGGGCTGGTGGGGCGGCTCGGGCGGCTCGGGCGGCTCGGGCGGCTCGGGCGGCTCGGGCGGCTTGGGCGGCTCGGGCGGCTCGGGCGGCTCGGGTACCGGGCTGCCGGCTGCTGCTGGGCGGCTCGGCTGCTGCTGGGCGGCTCGGCTGCTGCTGGGCGGCTCGGCTGCTGCTGAGCGGCTCGGCTGCTGCTGGGCGGTCCGGCTGCTGCTGGGCGGCTCGGCTGCAGTGTAGTGGCGGGGCCGGGACAAGGGACGGCGGGGCCGTCAGGGTGCAGCGGCGGGGCCGGGACAGGGGACGGCGGGGCCGTCAGGGTGCAGCGGCGGGGCCGGGACAGGGGACGGTGGGGCCGTCAGGGTGCAGCGGGCCAGCAGGTGAGGTGGCGAGCCGGTAGGTGAGGCGGCGGGGCCGTCAGGTCAGGTGGCGGGCCAGCAGGTGAGGCGGCGAGCCGTCAGGTGAGGCGGCGGGGCCGTCAGATCAGGTGGCGGGCCAGCGGGGGAGGCGGCGGGCCGTCAGTGAGGTGGCGGGCCAGCAGGTCAGGCGACGGGCCGTCAGGTGAGGCGGCGGGGCCGTCAGGTCAGGTGGCGGGCCAGTAGGTGAGGCGGCGGGCCGTCAGGTGAGGCGGCGGGGCCGTCAGGTAAGGTGGCGGCGGGCCGTCAGGTGAGGCGGCGGGGCCGTCAGGTAAGGTGGCGGGCCAGCAGGTGAGACGGTGGGCCGTCAGGTGAGGCGGCAGGGCCGTCTGGTGAGGTGGCGGGCCAGAGGGCGAGGCGGCGGGCCGTCAGGTGAGGCGGCGGCCGTCAGGTAAGGCGGCGGCGGGGCCGACAGAGGTGCAGCGGGGGGGGCCTGCCGCAGCGACGAAGAGGCCGCGCGGCCGTCTTGAGGGCGGCGCGGCGCGGCAGAGCCGAGAGGGCGGCGCGGCGCGGCTGTAAGGGCCGCGCGAAGTGGGGCCCGGGCCGCGCGCGCGAAAAAAAAAAATGAGTCGCGCGCGCGACTCTCGGGGCGCCACAAGGGCAGCTCGACGCGCACTAGGGGGAGCGCGCCTCGAGGAGAATAGGGCGCGCTCCGGGCAGGAAAAAAAAGATCGTGGGTGGGCCCAAAAAAAAACGGTCCTTAGAAGGGACCCGCTCTATACCATGTGAAACTGAATGAACGGGAGTGAATGACTATGAAATGAAGTGGGTACAAATAGGAAACCCTAATTGGGTTGTACCCCCTATGGGATACCCCACTATAGCCTACAGAAACAAGTAAGCTATATGTTCTGACACGGTGTGGTTGGGCGAGCAGGCAGTCTCGTCAGTAGTTGGCCCAACTTCTACTGACTGCTGGCGTTTCCCTGCCTCTGAGACTCCCTCCCCTGCTCTGCTCCTCGGCGCCTCAGCTCCTCTGGGCATTCGCTCTTGCGATGGCCCGGCCTGTTGCAAGCAAAGCAGCGCCCTTTAAACGGTGCGGCAGCTGCATTTGTTGCAACGGCGTGTACAGTGGCGTGCCCGGTCGGTCCTCGAGGGCGATGTCCGTAATAGGACCCCGGTCTCGGTCGGCGTAGAATGTCGATCTTCTCGGCGAGCGCGAGAATCTCGTTAAGATTAGAGAGTCCGCGCAGCATTATTTCGTGCGAGATATCCGGCTTCAGCCCTCCGACATAACGGTCCACCCGCTCCGCTTCGTGCATGTAGCCGACCTGCTCGCAAAGTGCGAGAAAACCGCTTGTATAATCTTGAACTGACCCGAGCTGGCGCCAAGTGCGCAATCTCTGACGCGCCGAAATTGAAGCCGCGATCGGCTCAAAACGCGCCCGAAGCCCTGCGCACCACGCATCCCACGTGCTGTATTGGGCGGTCTCACAGAACGAACTCCAGGTGACAGCTGGACCCGTGGGCCCTTCCTCGTGCAACGGTGGCTCGTAGGCGCGTGGCGATGTCACGATGACTCGCCACCAGTCCATGGCGGGGCCCCTTAGCAATGAAACTGCATACCGGATCTTCGCGGCGTCCGACTCGACGTAATTTGCGTCGAAGAAGACGTTCATCGTGAAGACCCACGATTGAACCGTCGGACCGCCGCGTTGGCTTGGGTCGAAGCAGGGCGGGCGTTGCGGCTTGAGCGGCATTGGTGCCATGATGGCTTGTTCGCCACTTGTCGCCGCAAATTCCACGAGCCGACGGGCTTCTCGGGGCTCCCGCGGGCTTGGTGCGATCCTGTTTCCTCCCATGCCAGGCATCGGCTGGGCGGCGCCATTACTGGTTGTGCCTGAGCGTTGTCCCATGCTGCCGTGTTGTGTTGGTGTGCCGGACGAGATGACGATCGGTTCATCCGAATGTGCCGATACATTTGTTGGTGTGTGTGATGTCGTCGGAACGTTCACCGTGGACTGTTGACGGGCGGAGTCACGTTCCGCCGTGAGCGTCGCGATTTCGAGCGCTGAATCTTCCAGTTGACGCACGAGACGATCAAGTTGCTCCTGCGTTAATGTGGCGAGCGTGAAATCGGCCATGGCGGGGGTGTCGGGCAAGCTCAGCGAGAGCCTCGGTCGTGGCCGTGCGTGCTTGCGAGAGAGCACTACGAGCGGCGGTGCTGTATCGCTGAGAGACGTCTACCCCCCCCCCAAAAAATGAGATAGTGGGGAAGCGAAGGTGTGGATGCGGTCCGAGCTGAGATCATAGGCTCTGATAACCAAGTGTTACGAGTGCAATTGAGTGAACGAACGAGAATTGCACTATCGAAGCAAGAATACAATGAGCGAGGGCGTGAGCGAAGAATATATAGCGAAACTACAGTGGTAACGGTAATGGTCTGTGGTAGTCGCGCGACAAGCCTGGGACTGAGGTTGGGAAAGTGTCGAGGCGTAGGCCCGGAGCGCGGGTTACCAGCCGAGCCGTGAGGTCGGGATGCGATGTGCGAAAAATGGCGGGATGATTGTCGATGCGATGATCGCGAGTGGTAACGGTGCTGACTGAGGTGCTACAGTGATGTACGCGTTGAGCAGGGATGCGAAGTAAGGAAAAGGGATTTTCCTTACACCTAGTCTCGCCCTCCTTACTATACTGTACTGTTTTCCTTCGTTCAAAGCTCCGTTGAGCAAGTTCCCAACTTCCCAGTGCGAAGCGGAATGCCACCACGACGACTCGAGTGGATGCGACAAATGTAGCATTTATTCGCAACTTCATGGGCACGATCTTGTCACATTCGTAATCCTAGTAACTTACTACTAGTGTTTACAGGCATAGTCGAGAAGAGAGAGCAGCTGAAACGTCCACCAACCGATTTGCAGAAAGTTACGTGTATCCGTTGTTTTATCGGAAAACGCTGATAAGGAAGGGAGCAGCTGCACTACTGTGCCTGCTCGCAGTAGTTTGCCAGTGACAGTTCTAGAACGTAGGAAGCAGCGGGAAGATAAAATGCGTCCAGGTAACCTATTAGGTGCTGCAATGCCTATCTGACTGGACGCGTATAACTTATTACCGCAGTGATAGCCCTTACGCTAGTTACGACCCAGCCTTTTCAAGTTGCGGGTACTGCTCATCCAATAATATACGGATGTAATCGTAACCTCGCGATGCGCCACTTTTTGGGCGTCAATTCGGTTGCGCGATAGCTTACCGTTAGAGTGCGTTAGCATGTTACTGTAGCACAGGTTAACTATGTTACCATAACCTATATTACCATGCGCCCTTATGGTCGGAAGAGTCCCAGTTCTCACGGATAGTGACATATTTTTCCGTACAGTTGGAGTACCCTTCGTGGGGAGTCTGCGCGGGTAGAGCGCAGGCGAAAAGCCGGGAGGAACGCGGACTCGAGCGAAAGAAAGTCGGAAAGAGGAAGGACGCGAAGAGAGAGGAAGGCCCGTACACGAAGTGACGCTTGACGAGGGAGGTCAAGCGGAATCGAAGGCGGAGAAGACGGCTATGTTTTAAGTTAGACGAGAGAAATCGGAAAGAGGGAAATCTGTGGAGGAAATCGGCGATCCACCCCGACGAAAGCAAGACGTGGACACGACCTTCTGATTGGGTGGCGAAAGTTTCGAACTTCGTGACGGGGAGTTTCGCAAGCTCGTGGCGAAGAACAATTTGTCGCGATGAATTTCTCACAGGATCGGTTCGATGCGGAGGCGTACGCGGAGGAGCAGATGGAGGAGAACGACGAATGGGTGAGTCTCGTGGCGCGAAGCGGTGCGACGGATTTCGAGGGATTTCGAGGGATTCGGCGGGAGTTAGAGGGATTATGAGGAATTCTGAGGGATTATGAGGGGTTGTGAGCGATTATAGAGCGACCATGAGCGGGGCATTGAGTCGAATGGGGGATGCATTGGGACGATGATGTCCCCATTGTTTGCATCCTATTGTTCTCCTTGCTCCCCTAGTTTCCCTCGCCCCCTGCAGGAGGTGCGGCGGCTGGCAGCAGAGCTGACGCGGATCAGGCGAGACATGAGACGGGACGGCTCTTCTTGAGGCGCCTCAGATGCTGTCCCTCCTCACTCGCCATTGTTCCCCTTGCTCCCCTCACTCATTTCCCTCGCCCCCTGGGCCCTTACACAGGAGGTGAGGCGGCTATCACAGGAGCTGATGGAGTTCAGGCGAGTCATGAGACGACTCTCGAGGCGCCTCAAAAGCTGTCTCTCCGCACTCTTCTTGTTTCTAGCCCACTGTTCCCCTTGCCCCTCATTCCCCTTGCTCCCCCTTGCTCGCTCGTTTCTCTTGCTCCCCTCATCTCCTTCCTCCCCCCCTCCCCCGCCGCCCACAGGAGGTGCGGCGGCTGGCACAGGAGCTGATGGAGTTCAGGCGAGTGTCAGCAGAGGAGATGCGGAGGAGCGTGTATGCCAACTACCCCGCCTTCATACGGTCAGTCACTCACCCACTGCACTCCAACGTGGCAACGCTCCCAACGCTCCTTCCGCTCTCAGGTGCAGGTGAAGCGGATGCAGAACTTCACATCCCTCTGTGCTGCCTTCTATTGTCAACTTCCCTCCGCTCCTTCCCCAATTCCCATCCCCCTCCCCTCACCCCTCTCTCCCTCCCCCCCCCCCCACCCTCTCCCGTTACCATCTCCCCCATCCCCCATTCCCCCTCCTCACTCCCCCCTCCTACCCCTCCTCCACTCTCCATCTCCACCCTTCCCCTCCCTCTCCTACCCCCTTCCCCCTCCCTCCTTCCACCAGCGCCTCCAAGCAGATCTCGGCCTTTCAGGTGCAGCTGAAGCGCATGCGCGAGATGCTGACGCTCAACACCGCGCTCATCCACTCCCTCTCCACCTGTCCCCGTTCTTTCCTTCCTTCCCCCACCACTCCCTCTCTCTCCCCCTCCCAGCACGTCGAAGCAAATATCCGCCTTTCAGGTGCAGCTGAAGCGCATGCGCGAGATGCTGACGCTCAACACCGCGCTCATCCACTCCCTCGCGGAGAAGGGCAGCTGCCAGAGCCGCACCATCGCACTCTCGCTCTTCGCCCACTCCTCGCCGCACCACAGCAGACGCAGGTCTGAAGGCGGGGGGATTCACGATGATGGGTCCGACTCTAGCCATACGCCGGACCATTCTGTGCATTCCTCTCCCCCTGTAACCCCGCATGCGGGTTGGCATGGGGCCGGGGCGAAGGAGAGTGGTCAGGTGTGGGCTGTTGGGAGCATCGGGAGTGGGGTTATGGTGAAGGATGGAGAGGGGGGAGGGGAGGTGAGGCTGAGAAGGAGAAGGACGAGGGGGAGGGATGGGGAGGGGTGGGAGGAGGAGGAAGAGGAGGAGGATGGGATGGAGGAGGGGTGGGATGAGGAGGAGAGGGAGCCGACGGAGATGGAGCGGTATGCGGAGGCGTTACCGGATGTACTGGATGGGCTTATAACGGAGCAGAAAATTGATCAGGCGATTGAGTTGCTGGAGCAGGGGCAGCAAATGGCGCAGCTCTCGTTACAGTCACATGAGCGGAGGAGGAACGAGGAGGGGGAGTTTGCTGAAGGGGAAGCGGGAGAGGGTGGTGGAGAAGGGGAGGGAGGGGAGGAGGGTGGGGAGAGAGGAAAGGTGTGGGATGGAAAGGGTGGTGGGGAGGAGAGGGAAGAAGGGCGGGTGGAAAGGTGGTTGAGAGAGGAGGACGGGGGAGGGGAAGGGGAAGAGGAGGAGGCTGAGGCGGGAGAGGAGGAGGAAAAGGAGGAGGAGGAGGGGGAGGGGGAGCATGGCGAGCAAAGAAGAGCAGGGTCAGAGCAGGGTTGGGATGAGACGCCTCTCACAAAGAGGTCTCTTACCGGGGGAACGCGTAGAGAGGAGTGGGGGTATGTGTATGAGGGTATGGGGAAGGGGACCAGCGTGGATGGTGCGCCCATAGGAGGAGGGGGCTTGAGAGGCAGCTTGAAAGAGAGCTTGAAAGAGAGCCTGAAAGAGGGCTTGAAAGAGGGCTTGAAAGAGGGCTTGAAAGGAGGCTTGAAAACGAGGCCTCGAGCGAGGAGTGTGGAGGAGAACGTGGGGAATGCAGGGTTGGCGGGCGAGAGGTTAGGGAATGGGGATGTGGAGGAGAGCTCACGGCAGGGGGGTAGCTTTCAGGGCAGGAGGCGGAACGCTGCAAAAGCGTCTGCAGCTGCTGCTGCTGCTAGAGCTGTTGAGGCGGCAGCAGAGGGAAGGGAAGGGGAAGGAACAGAGGGGAGGAAAGAAAGGGCTGAAGTCTTGAATAAGAGGATCATTTCTAACAATCAACAGCAGAGTGTAAAGGGTGGAAACCCCCCTCAGAAATTATCCAGCCAAGGAGGAGAGCACCAGAAAGGGGACACCCAGGGCACGGCTGAAGCCACAGCCACGGGTGGTGATAATAAAAATTCTAACAGCACTGTCGTTCCGGGCGGCAGTGCACTCGTTCCGGGCGGCAATATTATCCCTGAAACCGAACCTCCGGCCGGCGGCGCTCCAGCGACCGAGCTTCTAAGCGAGCCGGCCGCGCTGGCGCTGTCAGCAGCAATAGCAGAGCGCCACGTGGTGCTGGTTGCTGAGCTGGAGCGCACAGCAAAGCACTCGGACGTGCTGGGGGAGGAGCTGCGGTTTGCGGTTACCGGGTTGATGCGGCTGGGGGAGCTGGAGTTAGCGCATCAGCTGCTGCTGGGCGCGTATGGGGAGAGGATACGGCGGAGTGCCCGGTCGCTGCATCGCTCCGCCACTGGGTTTGGCGGGTCGTACACTGCTGCTCTGTCTCAGGTGCGTGTTTGGGTGTGCGGGGAGGTGGAATGGGGTGGGGAGGGGTTGGGGAGGGGGGGGGGCAGGGGGGAAGGGGGGTGGGAATGAAGCAAGCAGGGGGCGATGCTGGGGGTGATGCATGGGTTGATGCGGCTGGGGGAGCTGGAACTGCTCATCAGTTGCTGCTGGGCGCGTATGGGGAGTGGATTACGAGGAGTGCGTGGTCGCTGCATCAGTCTGCTACTGTGTTTGGCGGGTCGTACACTGCTGCTCTGTCACATGTGCGTGGTTGGCGGGGGGAGCGGGAAGGAAGTAGGAGAGGAAAAAGGGGAGGAGATGGGGTGTGTGTGTGTGGTTGTAAATGAGGGGGCGGGGAGAGTGGGTGTGGAAATGAAGCAAGTTCGGGTGCAAGGTGAAAGGAGGGATGCTGGGGCTGGCAAGTCACACACTGCTTCTTCGCCTTCCCAGGTGTGTGTGTGCGGCTGTGTGTAATAGTTTTCCATTTCACCTCCCTTCCCCCAACCTCCTGCCCCTCTCGCTCTCCCCGTATCACGCCCAATTCTCCCCTGCCAGATTGCCTTTTCAGCCATAGCCCAGGCAACAGCCGACTCAGCCATAATCTTTGCGGACCAACCAGCCTGCTGCGCGGATCTCCTCCTTTGGACGTGTCGAGCCTTCGCCTTCTCC
The DNA here is from genome assembly GCA_948144175.1 of Closterium sp. NIES-65. NCBI lineage: Eukaryota > Viridiplantae > Streptophyta > Zygnematophyceae > Desmidiales > Closteriaceae > Closterium > Closterium sp. NIES-65. The sequence continues at coordinate 37,367 of CANXME010000176.1, read as the reverse complement.
CTCCTCCGCCGCAACATTCTCTGCTCCGCCGCTGCCCCAGGCGACCTGCATGCTGCCTCCGAGTGTGTCTGCATCTCCCTCGGTCACTCCCACTCACGCACTCCCCTTGTCCCCCCACTTCCCTCCCTCTCTCCCCAGATTGTCTTTTCCGCCATAGCCCAGGCCACAGCCGACTCAGCCATAATCTTCGCCGACCAACCAGCCTGCTCCGCGGATCTCCTCCTGTGGGCACGTCGCGAGGTCACCTTCGCCTTCTCCCTCCTCCGCCGCAACATCCTCTGCTCTGCCGCCTCCCCTGGCGGCCTCCACGCCGCCTCCGAGTGTGTCTGCATCTCCCTCGGCCACGCGCGCTTACTCGAACCTCAGGGGATCTGCCTGGCGCCCATGCTAGGCGAGCTCATGCGGCCCAGTGTGATGGATGCGCTAGAGTTTAACATTCTGAGGATCGAGGATGCGGTGGTGTCGGTCGCAACAACCGATGAGTGGCGGTTGGAAGCGGTTGACTTGGGTGCTCCGGCGCTGATGAGATTGAGGGGGTGGGGCGGCGTGCTGGGGCTAGGCGGGTTGAGGATTAGGCTGACGCCGAGTGCTCAGCGGTTCTACCTGCTACTCGTGGTGAGTGCTGCTGTTCGTGGTTGTTTGGTTTGTGCTAATGATGGTGGTACGTGTCAGAATCCCAGTCACTAAACCACTGGGATCAAACAGATTGTTAAGTAGCGGGTCAGTGCGCTTATAACCTCCCAGCCAAGCAAGCCTTTCCCTAAGATCAATCGGGCATCCCCAGTGCAGGTTTTCTGACACCCGCTTCACAGGGATGCCCTAGGACACGGCACCGCCAACGTGTGCAAATGGGATTCTAACCCGAGACCGTTGCTTTGATACCATATCATAATCCCAGCCGCTATACCACTGGGATAAAATGACTTGTTAAGTAGCAGGCCAGTGCTCCCATAACCCCCCCAGGTCAGCGAGCCTGTAACCCTTTTCTAGTATCAATCGGCCATCCCCTGTGCAGGTCTTCTGACAGTGGGGTGCCTGGTTGCTTGGGGGCACATGGGGGTGAGAATCACCTGGTGAGTGTTGGGACTGGGCGGGCTCAGGTTGAGGCAGACAGCGAGTAAAATATTTTTTTTTCTCCCTTTTCCCCTTTCCCCTGTTTTACACCCGTCTCTCTATCTCCCTCCCCCCAGGACCTGGTCGAGGATATACTCCCTGTAATCAGCCTCCATTTATTGGATAAGGTTCTTGATGCCATCGCAACGCAGTTCGAGTGTTTCGCTAGCCTCATGGAGCTGGCGCTACCTGAGATTCCACCTGACGCCACCCTGCCCCCGGCACCTGGTTCTGTTGGTGCTCGGGCACAGAGACGGAGGCGAGAAAGGGCGCAGCAGTTGGTGGAGGGGGGAGGGGACGAGGGGTGGAAAGGAGGGGGAGTAAGAGGGCACAAGGGAGGGGTGAGTGGGAGTGTGGAGGGTGTGACTGTGTCAGATAGGATGGAAGGAGATGTGATGGGAGGGGAAGAGGGAGGGGACACAACGGAGGAGAGAGGGCAGAGAGGAAGGGATGCAGGGGAGGGGAAGGGACAGGCAGAGGGGGAGGAGGAGGAGTGGGAAGAGGTGTCCATATCACGGAACAACAGTCAGCAGAGACTGTCAAATGGTGACAGTGCTAACGCTGCTGCTGCTGCAGCCGCTGCTGGCGCTTTAGGTACTGCTGCTGCTCTTGCTGCTGGTGATCAAGATGTTGACACAATCGACCACAGTAACCCGCTGCTGGACCCTCCAGCAAACAGCTGGCACGTGTACCATGTTCAGGAGGCAGAGACAGAGGCGCAGCAGCTGGCTGTGCTGGGGAATGTAGCTGCTCTGGCCGATGAGCTGCTTCCCAGGCTTGCAGTGAGGCTGACTATAGCGGATATAGAGGATGAGGAAGGGCTGGGGTATTTGGGGGAGGATGAGGAGGAGGAGGAGGAGGGTGAGGAGGGTGGGAGGGGTGGGGAGGGAGATGAAGGGGAGGGGAAGGGGGAGGGTGGGGGGGAGGTGGAAGGCGTGGGAGCAGGGGGGGGGGAAGGGGAGGGGGGGAGTGAGGAGGAGGGGAAGGGTGGGGGCGCGGGGAAGGGGGAGGGGCAGCAGACAGGCGGGAGGAGGAGCAAGGCACGATCCACGTGGCATGAGAGGCAGCAGTTGTATGTGCATGATGGGACGGGGTGATGTGGGATGGTGACATGGGCTGGGGTGACACGTGGGGTGGTGTGGCATGGGGTGGGTTGGATAGAGTGAGCATGGCACCAGCCATAGTCATACGTGCTTTTCTTTCCCATGCCTTGCTGGGTGCTCTTCATTTCCAGTTTTTTTTCTGACTCCTCTCTCATTCCCTCAACCCCTGTGTCAAACAGGCTCCACCCCTCCTTGTCGCACATACATTCGCCCACCCTCCCTCGTCCCCCCATGTGCGCGCAGCAACGGGGCGAAGCACAAGGTGTGGAGGGCGCGCATTCAGAGAGCCTCGCGGCGAATTCGGGAGATCTTCTGTGCGTCGCTGTGGGGCGGGTTTGTGTTCAGCGAGAGTGGGGAGCGCGTGCTGTGTGCAGACGAGTACGTGGGCATGGATGCATGCACCAAGCTGCAGCAGTGGATGATGCACCCCCTGCCATCGCCGCCCTTCCAGGTGAGAATGTGTGTGTTTGTGTGGGGGGGAGGGGGTGGGTGTGTGCGTGAGTGAGTGTCTATGTGGTATCCCTATGCTTTGTGTGTGTCCAAGGAGATCACCCACCCCAACTGCTCACCTTTCCTCCCTGCTCCTGCTTTTTTCCATCATCGTTCCTGCCACTCCAAGCGCTATTCCTCACAGTAAGCCCATGACATGAAGCCGAGAAAGGTTTCTAAGTGGGCACTTTTGAGAATTCCTAAACACAAGCCATTCACATCACAGGAGGCTTCTCATCTCATTTTCCTCCAACCCACCTGCACTCCCTCGTCTCTGTCTCTCCCTTTCTCTTGCCTTTGTCCTCCACCCCCCCTTCCAGGAGCTATTCCTCACAATGAAATGGGCGTGGCATCAAGCCTAGGGTGGTCACAGGAGGCCATGCACTAAGGCCGCTCATCTCTCTTCCCCCTCCTCTCCTGCACCCATCCTCTCTCATTCTCTCCCATATCCCCCCCCCCCACACCCCATTCCAGGCTTTATTCCTCACAGTGAATGCCGTGCAATCAAGCCTAGAGCGGGTGCTGAGGGGGCAGGAAGGCATGCACAGGAGGCTGCTGAGACGAGTCATGGAGTGGCTGCTATCGGGTCTGCTTATAGAGAGTACAATGTGGGAAGACATTCAGGCCGCTGACCCACCCCTTGGGCCCATTGGCCTGCACCAGGTATGGCCTGCACCAGGTATGGCTCAAACCTGGTTCTGTCTGGACCAGGTATACCCTTCCTCTCTTCCCCCTGCTTTCCCAGCTCGTTTTTGACATGCAGTTTGCTGTGGGTGCAAGCTGCTCACACTGGAAAGATCATTCGTGGGGCTGTTTCCGCTCATTTCCCATTCCCCTCCCTCCTCTCTGCCTCCCCCCCGTCCTTTACTCCCCTTCCTTCCCTGCGCGGCTCGTGTTTGACATGTACTTTGTGGTGCAAGCAGCTCGTGTTTGACATGTACTTTGTGGTGCAAGCAGCTCGTGTTTGACATGTACTTTGTGGTGCAAGCAGCTCAAAGCTGCAAGACCAGTTTTAAGTCACCACTTTTTCCCGTATTGTTTACCCTCCCCCCTCCTCCCTCCCTTCCCCTTCTCCTCCGCTCCTCCTCCCTCCCCCAGCTCGTGTTTGACATGTATTTCGTGGTGCAAGCTGCTCACAGCAGCAAGACCAGTTCCTCTGTTTCAACCCCCCCGCACCCCTACTCCCTTCCAGCTCGTGTTTGACATGTATTTCGTGGTGCAAGCAGCGCACAGCGGCAAGACCTCCTCTCCGCTCATCCGGGGGTTGGCAGAAGATGCCGCCACACGGGCGATTGTGGCTTACAGTGCACGCACAGGGGAGGACCCCAAAAGGTGAGGAAGAGTTGAGAGCGGCTGAATGTGGTGGGCTGACTGGGGGAGTGAGGAGTTGTGTTTCTTTTCTAGGGATGAGGGCTTTGCAGAAAAAGTGGCAACGGGGCGATTGTGGCCTACAGTGCACGCACAAGGTTCGAGAGTGGTTGAATGCGGTGGGCTGGCAGGAAGGGAAGTGGCGTTTTTTCTCCACTGGGGAGTGAGGAGTTGTGTTTCTTTGCTAGGGATGAGGGCTTTGCAGAAAAAGCGGCAACGGGGCGATTGTGGCCTACAGTGCACGCACAAGGGTCGAGAGTGGTTGAATGCGGTGGGCTGGCAGGAAGGGAAGTGGCGTTTTTCCTCCACTACTGCGACCATTCAGTGGATGCGGCCATGCGTGCTTACAGCTGATGCACAGATGGTGTTTCTAAGATTGTGAGAGCAGGTGCGCAGTTGTTGAATGTGGTGAGAGAAAGAGGGATGTGGTGCTACAAGCTCGGGTTCCAGACAGTGCTGATAGAACTCAAGCTGATAATGCACCTGACATGTCCACGTCTCTTCTCCCAATCTTCCCTCTTCCCCTTCTCCCCCTCTGCTCCCTCCCTCCCTTCCTGCAGGCTAGTGGAGGAGGACTGGTGGTATCAGCACAAGTGCCAGACGGTAGTAGAAGAGCTCAAAGAAGCAGCAAGCCAGCCCACCAGCCCCACTGCAGCATCAACCTCCACCACCACTCCCTCAACGTTTGTCTCCGACTCGCCGTTTTCGTGGCTTCACAGCAACAGCATCAAGGGCAATGGGGACGGTGACAGGGGCGCGGGGATGCCAGAGCTCAAGGTAATCAAGCGGTCGGTCGTTTCGTTTTCCGGCATGAGGGCTGCGCCTCCGCCCATTAGAGACGCCCGTAGCTACACCACATTGTGAAGTGTCGCGACGCCATATTTTTCCATGAAAATATTGTGATAGGAAGGAAGTAGTTGGTTTGCTATCAGGGGTCCTGCTTGTTGTAGGTGGGTGGGAAGCAGTGGGTAGGATACACAGAAAAATGGCAGTAGCACGTGAGTCAGCTTGACACTCGCGCATATGTTTGTCAGCTGAGCTGAGAAACTTACCTAGACAAGTGTGTTCATGTTGCATTATAAACGTGTTTGTGCTGGAAACTCGTTTTTGAAAAAGTCCCTCTTACCGTAATATTGATGTAGCTTTAGCCTTGAGTAAATATGATAATTTTTGAAAGTGTAATGAAATGTAACACTTTCTAAAATTTTGTATTGTGAAAAGGGGTACGTGGCCAACACAGCAAAGGTAGCGCCGAAGCGCTACTCACCCTCTTTTGCCTACAAAAGAGGGACGTAGGGACATTCGTCCCCACCCACGTTTTCATTTTCAAAATTGTAGTTCTAATTTCGTTCTCGTCCACACTGGCGAAGACTCAGTCGCTTCCGTGTTTCACTGCCCCGTCAACGCTCCTTAACGACATCCTTAAGCGCAACCTCGCAACGATGGCTCCGGTCAACCCGGCACTTAACCGCGACAATTCGAATAATTCTAGCCCCGGTAACACGGCGGAAACCTCGACTCCGGCCGTGACAACGGATCGTCGCGGCGGAAAACGTCCCGCCGAGGAAATTTCAAGCGAGGGACCCTCGGCAGTCGACCTCCTGCTCGGAGGCGCCCTTCGGACCCCCCCTGAGGAACGCGCGACTGTTGTACAGTCGCGCGTGGCTGCTGCTGAAGAGCGCGTGCCTGGCAGGCACGCGCGTGCTGCGCAGAAGACGACGACCGCCGCTGACGCGGCGGTCGTCTTGACCGGCGCTGACGCGGGTCCATCCGGGCCCACGACCCAGAAACGCCAGCGCGCGGCACCCTCCGCTGACGTCACCCCGGTCAACGCCGCCCCCACCCCTTTGACCGCGCAGCAACTACAGGCGCTGCTCTCGTTATTGCAGCAGCACGCACCGTCGACTGCAGCTACATCAGCTGAAGAAATTTCTACGTCAGCTAAAATCGAAAAGCAGAAGGAACCTGTCGCGGCTCCCCGCTCCACCAAAATCGCTCGCACCAACAATGCTGCTCCTGCTCCCGCCCCAGCTCCGGCACCAACCCAAGCCCGTATCCCCGACGACAGCGACGACTCAGAAAATGAAGACGGTGAGGCCCCCGACAACCTTGCCCGTCGTCGCATTCTCGCACCCGCACCTCCCCTTCCCCCCCTCAACCCTTCACCCGCAGCTACTACCTTCATGCGCAAGGGAGTGCGTGACCAGGCGGAGGTGTTCGCTGCAATTCAAGCTCACCTGAGGCACGTCGAGTTCAAGCTCCAAAACGGCGACGTCGAGGGCGCGCTCTCCAACGTGGAGCAAATCGACACGTTGATCAACAAACGCTTCGAGGTGCTCTTGGTGGCGGATGAGGCCGGTTTCGAAGCGGCGGATCGGTTCCAGCTGTACCAAGCCAAGAGCGTGCTCACATCCCGCTCTTACAAGCTCGCGGTAGCCGACGTGGCGGCCCTCAAGCGTGCACGTACCGGCTTCGCCCGCGGAGGCCGCCTTCCCCCTCGAGACGGTGAACCGGAAAGCAAAGGCATGCCACCCGTGCGCCACCCGTCCCAGCCGTGCGCCGCCGTCCTGGCCCCGCACCGCCCGTGCGTCACCTGTCCCTGCCGCACGCCGCCGTCCCGGCCCCACGCTGCCCGTACGCCGCTGTGACACCCAACCGCCCGTGCCACCCGCGTCACCCGAGCCGCACGAGCCGCCTGTGCCGCTGAGTGCCCGAGCCGCCCGAGCCGCCCGAGCCGCCCGAGTCGCCCGAGCCGCCCGCGCCGCCCGAGCCGCCCGAGCCGCCTGCGCCGCCCGAGCCGCCCGAGTCGCCTGAGGAGCCGAGCCGCTGGTCCCGCGGAGCTGCTGTTGCTGCTGGGCCGACCGAGCTGCTGTGTTGCCGTGTTGCTGTGCTACTGAGCTGCCCGACCCGTCCTGTCTGGTGAGACCGTCGCCTGCTGTCATGGCTACCCCCAGTGTCCTTGCTTTTGACGCTGAGGGCCGCGCCATTGACTTTGAGGTCTGGGTCGACGACCTGCAGCTGTTCTTGCAGTGCGATAGGGTAGACGACCTTTCTCTCTTTGACCTTACCTCTGGCGCCGTCCCTGCCCCTGCTGCTGATGCTGACCCCACTGTTCGCTCCAAGTGGGCCACACGCGATGCTGCTGCACGTCTTGCTGTGCGTCGCCACCTGCCTACCGCTGAGCGTGCACACTTTAGTCAGTACAAGAGTGCCCAGACCTTGTACGACGCTGTAGTTGCGCGCTACTCCTCCCCTGCCACTGCTGCACTGAGCCGCCTCATGCTCCCCTTCCTCTTCCCTGGCCTTGCCGCCTTTCCCACTGTCGCTGATCTCATTACGCACTTCCGCACTAGTGACACCCGCTACCGCGCTGCGCTTCCTGCTGACTTCTGCGCCAAGAACCCTCCTCCCATGTACATCACTCTCTACTTTCTAGTCACTCGTCTCCCTGACTCCCTTCGTGTAGTCCGGGACCACTTCCTCGCGGTCTGTCCCACCACTCTCACAGTCGACAGCCTCGAGAAGGCCCTCCTAGCGGCGGAGAAGAGCATAGTCGCTGTAGGAGCCTCTCGTGGTGACCCTCGCACCCCCATCTTTGAGGGGTGTTCTCCTTCCCCTCTCTTGCCCTCTGAAGCCTCTGCCGCTGCGGCCGACCTCGTTGGTCTTGAGTCGGTCGGTGCGGCGTCTGCCCCTAGCGGGAGACGCCGCTCTGGCAAGGGCAAGGGGGGCAAGGGAGCGGGTGGGACCAGCGGGGGCGGTGGAGGTGGAGGTGGAGTCGGCGGAGGGAGTGGGGGTGGCGGTGGAGGTGGTGGCGCGGGTGGGGGTGCTAGTGGCGGCAGTGGAGGCGGAGGTGGCGGCGGCGGTGGCGGTGGGAGCGGAGGTGGCGGAGGCGGTGGCGGTGGAGGAGGAGGCGGGAGTGGCGGTGGTGGAGGTGGTCGGAGTGGCGCTTCGCAGCGGAGCCGCACTGGAGGTGGTCAGCGCCAGCAGCAGCAGCAGCAGCAGCAGCGTTCTCGCGACGTCCCCACCCCTCAGCAGCTCCGTGAGTGGTACACGCAGCGTCAGCGGGGTGGGAGTTTTGGTCCTTGCACCTACGTTCTTCGCACTGGCGACCGCGCTGGAGAGCAGTGTGGGGGTACCCACTCCGCCCAGCGCTGCTTTGGCCGCCTGACGGACGCTTTGCGCCAGCAGTTCCCGGAAGCCGCGGAGATCCCCCGCTGGGGAGAGTTGTCTAGGGCTTGTGAAGCTATTTTTGATCTTGACTTTGATGCTATCCTTGCTGCTATGTATGCTGTGACCGTTAGTGATGAGGGTGACTGTTACCGGTGTTTCCCGCCCGACCCGGGCATTGAGGCTGCTGCTCTAGGTGCCAGTGCGTCTGTGCTCTCAGGTATTGGTGAGGCTGCTCTCTCAGGTACTAGTGAGTCTGCACTCTCAGGTATTGCGTCGGCCTCTGCCTCCCACACCTTCACCCTTGACTCTGGGGCGTCTCGCTCCTTCTTTCGGGACCGCACCACACTCACGCCGCTTAGTCGGCCGGTTGCGGTGTCCCTGGCTGACCCCTCTGGGGGTCCTGTCCTGTCTCGCTTCTCCACAGTCCTTCCGTGTCCGGCGGCTCCCTCTGGCACCCTGTCAGGTCTCTACCTCCCCTCGTTCTCTACGAACTTGGTGAGTGGTGCTGACCTACAGGATGCGGGAGTCCACCAGTTCACCCCTGCTCGTAGGCGAGTGACGCACTGCACAGAGGCTAGCACAGGTCGTCACCTGGCTACGTTTACACATCAGCCAGGGTCGAGCCTGTACACACTGACCACTCCTTCTCCTCCAGTTTCTGAGTCTGGTAGGGTCCCTTCCTCAGGTCAGGTGTTTGCTGCAGCGTCCACGTCTGGTCCTGAGTCTGCCCCCTGTTCGTGTTGTCGCCTGTCTCACGAGACTCTCCTCTGGCACCACCGCCTTGGTCACCCCTCTCTGCTTCGGCTCAGAGGCATGGCCTCCCGTCTCCTTGTCTCTGGTCTCCCCAGGTCCCTCCCTCCCCTTCCTCAGGGCCCTGGCCCTGCCTGTGTCCCCTGTGTCGAGGGACGCCTCACAAAGGTGCCCCATGGACCGCTGATAAGGGTTTTCCCAAAGAACTCACAAGCCACACCGAACGACAAATCGCCATCCTACGTTACGATCAGAAACTCGTGCCTCGCAGCCGGCAGGCAAGCTGGACTGGATGTCGCGCACATCGGAACCCACTCATTCCGCAAAGGCGCAGCCACTGCAGCGGCGAGCCTCGGAGTTCCTGACCGGCTCTTCAAACGCATGGGCCGATGGCGCAGCGACAGCGCGAAGGAGATGTACGTTACAATCGCGCAGGATCAGCTCATCTCCCTCTCTACGCAATTGCAGGATCCTTCGACGGCTCCCTCGCCCGCTACGCATCAGCTATCAATCGAACGCCACCGGCAGCCCCGACTGCACTTGCCTCAGAAGACCCATATGAAAAGATAACGCTGCCTTTGCCAGTCAGCCTAAGTACACTTTCACAATATGATAATTTTTGAAAGTGTAATGAAATGTAACACTTTCTAAAATTTTGTATTGTGAAAAGGGGTACGTGGCCAACACAGCAAAGGTAGCGCCGAAGCGCTACTCACCCTCTTTTGCCTACAAAAGAGGGACGTGGGGACATTCGTCCCCACCCACGTTTTCATTTTCAAAATTGTAGTTCTAATTTCCCACACGCCCACCCATTTGTGTATGCTGTTATGTAGACATATATAAGACGAGAACGATGTACTACAACCCATATGAAATGATAACGCTGCCCATATGAAATGATAACGCTGCCTTTGTCAGTCAGCCTAAGTACACTTTCACAATAGATCAGTTGGCTTTTCCTCTTATTTACTTAAGTCTGCTAACAGTTTGCTACATCTATTCTGAACATCGTCGCGCAGAAGATTTGCAACCGGATCCAACATGTCGTCCTACTATCGCGTTCTGCCGCTGTGAAACACCGCTCTACCCTCCTTGATATTGATGGAATGAGCATCGACTGGTTTTCAAGGCTGCAGCCCAGCTGCGTGTTAGAATCCCAACCAGTAGACCATTGGGATAAAAGGGCTTGTTTAAGTAGCGGGTCAGTGCGCCCATAACCCCCCAGGCAAACGCGCCTGTAACCCCCCCTAGGATCGATCGGGGATCTCACAGTGTAGCTCTACTGACACCCCCCCACACTGGGAGGCCCAGGACTGAGCACACTGGCAACGGCCAACATGCGCATACACCGGGATTCGAACCCGAGACCGCTCTGATACCATGTCAGAATCCCAACCAGTAGACCATTGGGATAAAAGGGCTCGTTTAAGTAGCGGGTCAGTGCGCCCATAACCCCCCAGGCAAACGCGCCTGTAACCCCCCCTAGGATCGATCGGGGATCTCACAGTGTAGCTCTACTGACACTGCGTTCTGGCACACATGTTAAAGCCGGCGGCCCAAGTTGTTCATGCTTTTAAAAGTTGACCAGAGGGAGTTTTTTTGGTGTAGGCTTTGGCGAGAGTTCGCAATTTCGTCTAGGCTCGTTTTTTTTCGCGAGACCCAGCCAACCCTCAGTTTTCCCCCTGGTGAGTGAATCTGTCTTCGAAAGTCCCAAATTGCAGGTGCGTGACTTTCAAAAGCTTGGACACTCAACTTCGTCAAGTTTTAAAAACTTGACCCTCGCGGTCCGCAATTTGGGACGCGGGCGCTGAATCGCTCATTGGAATTCGGGGTGACGCACCCGTTTTGCCTGGGACGACGCAGGGGGGTGACGGTCGACCGAGCGTCAGGGCGGCCACATATGTAAAGGGCTGTTAAATTAGCGCCAACGAAGCTGGTCCGCAGCGACCCAGCGCGGCCCAGCGTGGATCAGCGCGGACCAGATTTGGACCAGAATGTTCACTACCTTCAACAGCACGGGGGCAGCACTGGAGAGGGCATCACTTGGCGACGACCATTTCCAAAGCTGCCCTGGGCAACGCGAAGCATATGTGAAAATTGCGGAACGAGATGTTGCAGCGAGACTTGAGCGGTTCCGTTCACGCGTGACCAGGTGCGTCTGGTTTTCTTATGCATTTCGTTTGAGCATCTGCAAAACTTAGTGCACAGCCCATCCGCTCCAAATGGTTCCCGATACAGTACCAGGCTGGGACCACTTTGGTCACTGTAAACTGCTCTCCTCCTTCGCTGGTCCATTTTCTTTTTAAAGGGCAACACCCGAATTACTCAACGGAAGTTAACGCGGGAAAATAGGTTTGGGAAAGCAGAGTGTTGAGGTTCGAAAACCTCTCCTAAACCTCTCTTCCTCGAAACCAGAAGGGGCGAGACACAAACTGGGCCCAGTTTGTGAAGGCGTTTCGGTAATTCGGGGGCTGGGCTTTAAATGGACCAACACACCTAGTGAAACACGCCCTAACACCTCCTAAAGAAAGCCGAAACACAGCACGAAGGCTGACGCGGCAGAGGAAGAAGCATAAGAAAAGCATGACTTTCGAGGAAAGAGGACGAGGAGAGAACGACAATGTGCCTCGTCAGCTACGCAGCACACATTGTCCAGCAGAAATTTATTGCCCAACAGAATTATTGTCCAACAGACTTATTGTCGAGAATTTTATTGTCGAGTTGGAGTTGTTAGTCGCGCGCAATGCGCGATGCGCCACCTCGAGATAGCGACGCCTCGATGTCCGGCTCGCCGAGCATTGCGGGGTTGACGGAGTATGAAAAGGAAGGGATATGCAAGGTCTCCTACAACTTTCCGTTTTTTATCTCTTGATCCGAGCGTGCACACGAGCTCTCACATAGATTCCGCATCCTCCTCAGTTCGCAAGCCATGCCGATCGCACAAGTGTTGAACTTCCTCTTCCTCTTCACCGCGCTGGGTGAGTTTTCTGACTTGTCGTCGAGTCAGCAACGCCCACTGATGGCATCAACGCTCATCGGGCTTTTTCCGTCTTTCCACATCTCAATGCTAGCAGCAATTTCACCCACCCGCTTATCTGCAATCGTCTCCTTCCTGATCTCTCTTTCGCTCTTTCTTTTCCTTCTCTATCTCTTCCTTAACCCGAATATTTATCGCAACAGTAACCTCTACATTCGCCGTCACGGCCGTGTATGGCGACGGCACGGCGAGAAGCACGACTCATCGCACGGCCATACGAAGCATGCTGAGAGCCGCGAATGGGGAAGCAAAAGCCACGGCAATGGGGGAAACAGCGAGCAGGCAGGTTAATGCGAGGATTGCGCTAGAGACCGCCACCACACCCGCCGTTCACAGCATCACCACTACTAGTAGTAGTAGCAGCAGCTACGGCAGTACCTCTGGCAGCACTGCTGGCAGCACAAGTGGAAAATCCGAGCCGCCGCCGATTATCACATCGGTGGTGATGCATTGGTTCTGGCGGTTGAGTTTCCGCAGGCAGCGCTGCTTAAACATTGAAAAAGGGGTGCAGCGGAGGGACCGCGTGTTTGTGTTCTGGAACGTGGATTCGACCAACGAGAAGTCGGGCGGCCTGGCGAGAGGCGTGCAGTGTAAGCAGGTCCAGTTCTTCGACAAGAGCAACTGCAAGGGCACGGCGCGCGATACCATTCGTAACCCGGCCATGTCGCAGGCTGGAGTCGCGTGAGTGGGGTGGGGTGGGGGTGGGGGTGGTGTGTGTGTGTGTCAGCGATGCCATGTGAGTGGTGGGTGGTGCGGCAGTGTCTGTTTTTTTAGAGTTCTCAAAAAAACAGATTCAATCCGGCCATGGCGCAGGCTGGTGTCGCGTGAGTGGGGTGGGGGTGGGGGTGGTGTGTGTCAGCGATGCCTTGTGAGTGGTGGGTGGTGCGGCCGTGTGTGAGGCATGACGAGAGGACACGAGCAGCGCATGAGTTGGGGAGGGGAGGGGAGGAGGAGGGTAGGGGAGGGGGAGGGAGGGGTGAAAATGTTATTGAGCTTATAATTTTCGTGAAAACTCAACGTTTCGTGAGCATGATACGGTCTGCCACGAATCAAGCTCATATTGGAGAAAACATTTACGTCTTGTTTCGTGAGCATGCATGATACGGTGTGCTTCCACTTGCCACGCCCTTCAGGTTCCCACACACGGACATCAAAATATCAAGTTGGGAGACAACGTCGTCTATTCTCTGCATTCCCTACGAGCCGCAAATAGTGAACTCCAGTGGTACGTTCATTGCCGACCTGGTGCGAAACCCCGTAGAAAGGGACTCCCTAGAAGTCTGTGGTTCCAAAGCGTGTGGTCGGAAGTGTGTCATTCCGAAGTGAAGTGTCATTCCGAAGTGTGTCATTCCTAAGTGTGTCATTCCGAAGTGTGTCATTCCGAAACGTGTGACGCTGCCACTGCTTGATTTCGAGCTGTGGTGCCTTCCTCTAGGGCGATTGCCCTTGTGGCGTCTCTCACTCAATCGCAAAGCCCTCTTGTCTGAGTGCTGCAGACGCTGCCCACATCCTTCCGATTACTTTTTAGGCTCATAAAAAAACTTCCGTTAGGGCAGTTGCCCTTGTGGCGTCTCTCACTCCATCGCAAAGCCCTCTTTCCTGAGTGGTGCAGACGCTGCATACACCCTTCCAATGCCGTACGGCGTCTACGCGTCTAGAAGCATTCCCATACCTGTTTCTTGCCCCTTCCTTTTCGCCGCTGCTTCAGATCCTGCGTGTGCGGCATTGGGATGTGGGCCTGATGGCACTTGTGTCGTAGATCGGCAATTCAAAGACCTTTACTGCCAGTGGGGTGAGTATGGTGCTCTTGGGACGTCTCAAAAACACTCTTTTTTTCGCATTGGGATGTGGGCCTGATGGCACTTGTGTCGTGGATAAGCAGATCCTGCATTTGCTGCAGTTCAGATATCTTAACTGCCAGTGCGGTGGGTATGGTGTTTCAGATTGCATACGAATTTCGTATATCCCCGTGGGGTGAGCATACAGTTCCTGGCAGGGGGCAGAGTGAGCATGCAGTTCCTGGCAGTGGGGAGAGTGAGCATGCAGTTCCTGGCAGTGGGGAGAGTGAGCATGCAGTTCCTGGCAGTGGGGAGAGTGAGCATGCAGTTCCTGGCAGTGGGGAGAGTGAGCATGCAGTTCCTGGCAGTGGGGAGAGTGAGCATGCAGTTCCTGGCAGTGGGGAGAGTGAGCATGGCGTTCCATCTCTTGCAATTTTAACTCTCCTCTTCCTTGCTCCCCTCTCTTCCTTGCTCCCCTCTCTTCCTTGCCCCCTCCTCTTCCTTGCTCCCCCCTCTTCCTTGCTCCCCCCTCTTCCTTGCTCCCCCCTCTTCCTTGCTCCCCCCTCTTCCTTGCTCCCCCCTCTGCCTTGCTGCTCCCCCTCTCCCTTGGTTCTTCAGCCTCACCAAGTGGCGCCTGCCCCACTGGAGCCCCAAACCCCCACTAGCATTGCACTCACATCCCGCACTGCACCCATCCTTACCCCTCAGCCTCACCCTGTGGCGCCTGCCCCACTGGATCCCCAAACCCCCACTAGCATTGCACTCACATCCCGCACTGCACCCATCCCCACCCCTCAGCCTCACCCTGTGGCGCCTGCCCCACTGGAGCCACCTGCAAAATCGTTCCTGGGGGAAAATATGGGAGGGTGGAGGTGCCTTACTGCGCGTGCCCTAAAGGCTATGGAATCACCCCGACCAAGTGTGTAAAGGGTGAGACTCATTGATGCATGTTCACGTGGCCCATTCCCTCCTCTCATGCCCCCCACTCACTCCCCTCCCCCTCTTTTACCACTCTTTGCTCCGCCTTTCTTGTTCTGTCAAGTTGGCTCATCTGGCTTGAGTTGTGCGAATGTGATATTGTATGTGTTAGTGTACGAAGGTACGTATGAATGTGGGGATGCATGGCGACGTGTATGATTGTGGGAACATCTAACAGTAAAGACAAGCATTGCACAGAGTCCTTCCTTTGTCCTTCCTTTCGCAGGTCGAGCTTCCACCGTTTCTTCATCCAGCATCACGCTTATCGTCGATGAAACAGCCTCGGATTTCAATTCTCGACCCTACACATTTCGCGCCGGGATCAATAGCTGCACTCAGTTCCCAGATTCCCTGGTGGGGAAGTACACGTCAATTTTTGGTGTAGACAACATCGGCGATGCTCCCAAGTGCACCAATGTCAAACACTACCAAGCCGATAACTGTGGCGGTGACATTTTAGGAGAAGACTCCTTGGAAGACACTCCGAAGCTGTTTTCTTCATATTCATGGTGCGTGATTAAATTGTTTTCCACCCACACAACTGCATACATTATGTACTTCCCTTTTTGCACCATTTTTCAAAGTCCACATTTCCGAGTCATCCTCTTTGTCCTTCCCTTGTTACCATAAACCAGGGACAAGAATGCCAGTGCTTTTGACCACTCAGTGTTTTGCAGTCGTTAGGATGACATCAATGGCAGCAGCACTGACTTTGCTGTCATCCGCACATGCTTTGCCTTAGATTTATCCGGTTTGAGGATTGTAGTTGTGTACGCGTGTGCTGTTTGAAACGCTGGAAACGAAACTACGGTACTTCTGAGTTTGGATTGGATGTTGCTTCAACAGTGGTCCTGAGTGGGACGCACCCCTCCCAGCCACTTCACATTATAACATACCAGTAGCAAAGCCCAGAACTATGGTGTATGCAATGCAGTGGCATGGCAGCATGGCATCGAAAACTTCTCTGTGAGTGAAACTTATCAGATTATACATTTCCATTTATGGACTACAAAGAGGGTACTCTCTAAAGGGTACAACCCATTGAGGGTTTCCCATATGTATCTGTTACGAGTGCAACTGAGTGAATGAACGAGAATTGCATGATCGAAGCAAGAATCCAATGAGCGAAGGCATGAGCGAAGAATATATAGCGAAACTAGAGTGGTAATGGTAATGGACTGTGGTTGTCGCGCGACGGGCCTGGGACTGAGGTTGGGGAAAATGTCGAAGCGGAGGCCCGGAGCGCGGGTTACCCGCCGAGCCGTGAGGTCGGGGTGCGACGTGCGAAGGTGGCGGGAGGATTGTCGATGCGAGAGTCGCGAATGGTAACGGTGCTGACTGAGGTGCTACAGTGGTGTACGCGCTGAGCGGGGACGCGGAGTAAGGAAAAGGAATTTTCCTTACACTACCCCCCCCCCCCTAAGGAGGCCCTCCTTACGAAAGCGCGTGTACATCCCTGAAATTTCGGCTGCGCAGATATTCGGTGAGGACAAGGTGGTTCTCGATTCTGTCCAGGGGAACCCAGTTGTCTTCAGTGGATGTACGGTCTTTCCAGCGGAGCAGGAACTCGATCCTTCGGGCTCCTCGAGGGTCACGCACTCTGTGGCTCAGGATTTTTTCGGGGGTGATGGTTGGTTCAGTCGGTGGTCGCATCATGCTGGCTAGGCGATTGCGTGGCAGTTGGCTCGTGGACGGGACGTAAGGGCGAAGCAGGCTGACGTGGAATGAGGGGCTGACGTACGAGTCAGCAGGGGGGAGGAGGTGGGCGGTGACGGGCGTAATTATGTGGCTTATGCGAAATGGCCCACAATATCGGGGGCGGAGTTTTGGGGTGATGGGCAGTCGGAGGTTCTGGGTGTCGAGTAAAACTTAGTCGCCGGGCTGGTAAGTGACAGGTCTGCGGTGGCGGTCGGCGTTACATTTAGCGATGATGTTCGATTTTTTAATTGCGTCTGCTGCCCGGGTCCGTGCTGCTTTTAATATTTTGGCGAACTGTTGTGCTCGTGGCACTGGGTTGTCGGGGTTCGGGGTCATGGGTACTGTCGGGTCTTGTCCGTAGTTTAGGTAAAATGGTGACTGTTGGGTCGTGGAGGAGGGCGAGTTGTTGTACGCGAATTCGACGAGTGGCAATTGCTGTTTCCACGTGGTCGGGTCATCGCACGTGGCCCTGATGAGCTGCTCCATGGTCTGATTTGTCCGTTTTGTCTGTCCGTCGGTTTCGGGGTGGTATGATGAACTGAACTGCAGTCGCGTGCCGAACTGCTGCCACAGGTTCCGCTAGAAGTTGCTGGAGAATTTCGTATCGCGGTCGCTAATGATCGCTACTACTATCCCATGTAATCGAACGATGGTGGCGATGAAGAGGCGAGCTGTTTCTTCGGCTGTGATTGGTTTCTTGCATGCTGCGAAGTGTGCCATTTTCGTCAGTCGATCGACGACGACCAGGATTGCGTCATTCCCACTCGCTCCGGCCGGTAACCCCGTGACGAAGTCCATCGTCACCTGTTGCCAAGCACGCTCTGGGGGTGGTATCGGCTGCATCTGTCCCGCCGACCGCTGTTGTGATGATTTCATGAGCTGACAAGTGGGACACGATGCCACGTGCCGTTGTACGTCGGTCAACATTTCGGGCCATTAATAATACCGCTGCAGCTGCTGCCGAGTTTTTTCTGCTCAGAAATGCCCCGAGGTAACTCCGTCGTGTGCCTCTTGTAACAGTAATTCCCGTAGCAGTGTATACCCAGGCACCCAAATGCGGTCAGTCCCGGCTTTTACGTAATAGACTCCCCTTGCTGCTGCGAACTGCTGCGAATTTCCTCCTGTGATGAATGGGTCCGTTTGGTACCCGTGGGTAAATAGGCCTGTCAGTAGCGGGCTTGTCTGGGCGAGTAGTATTGCGTGAATCTGGGCACTGGGGCGGGTCAGTGCATCGGCGATGTTCGAGGCTCCCTTTTTGTAGGTGACCGTGAAGTGAAAGTTGGACTCGAGGAAATCGAGCCAGCGAATCTTTCGTGGGTTGAGGTGTGGCTGTGCGCGAAGGTACTGTAGTGATTTATGGTCTGTCCGTACTGTCACGTCCGCGGCGGTCAAGTAACAGCGCCATACTTTGAATGCGTGCATGATCGCAAGCATTTCGCGGTCGTGTATCGGGTAATTGTTTTTGGGTGGATGCAGTTTTCGTGACTCGTATGCGATAGGCTGTAGGCCGTTGCCGAAATCCTGTAGCAGTTAGGCTCCAATGGCGATGTCGCTGGCGTCGGTAACTACTTCGAATGGGCGGTGTGGGTCGGCGATGCGCAGGACGGGCGGTGAACAGAGAACATTTTTCAGGGCAGCGAAGGCAGCATGCTCTTTCTCCCCCCACGTAAAAGCGACCCCCTTCCGCAGTAAATCCGTCAGTGGGGAAATTAACCGTGCCATGTCGGGGACGAACCGATGCACATAATTAATGAACCCTAGAAAACTCTGCAGCTCCGTGATGTTCGTCGGGGGATGCCACGCTTGTACCGTATCCAGCTTCTTTGGGTCGATTTCAACTCCGGCCTCCGAAATTACGTGCCCCAAAAATTCTAACCTATCTTGGAAGAACTCGCACTTGGAACCCTTGGTCAGTAATCTGTGCTCGCTTAAAACCTTAAATACTGCTTCCAGATCCGCTAAGTGCTGCTGCTTATCCCGAGTGTAAACTAAGATGTCGTCGAGGTAAACTATCACACATTTGTCTAAGAGTGGCCTAAATGCTTCGTTCATGGTCATCTGAAAGGTCGCCGATGCGTTGGTCAGCCCGAATGGCATCATCGTGTACTCGAAAGACCCGTACCTAGTCCCGAAAGCTGTTTTGGCGCAGTCCGATAGTTCGACCCTAATCTGATGGTAACCTCCCCGTAAATCTATTTTCGAAAAAACTCGTGCTGTTCGCAGTTGGTCGATCAGCTCGTCGGCGCGGGGAATGAGGTACCGCAACTTGACTGTTACCCTGTTCAGTGCTCTGTAGTCGATGTCAGATGATTATATTACTGATGCATATATTTAGGCTGTAGTGGGGTAGCCCATAGGGGGTACAACCCAATTAGGGTTGGTACTTGTACTTGTTTCATTTCATAGTGCACTCATTCCTCGCCTCTATCTCAACATGGTATCGAGCAGGTTCCCTAGTGGGAACTGTTCCTAGGGCCCACCTACTATTCCGTCCTGCCCGGAGCGCGCTCTGCCCTAGCCCGAGTCGCGCTGGGCCTTTTTTTTTCCTTTGGCGGCCCGATCGCGTCGAGCCGCCCGCAATTTTTTTTTTTGGCGCGCCACCTACGCGGCCTCGTCGCGCCGCCCCTAGACGGTCGCGCCACGTCGCGCGCCGCCCCCTCTTACCCTCGCGACGCCGGCGCCGTCTCTGACGGCCCCGCGATCGCCTTCGACGGCCCTGCCGTCCCCTCTACCGGCCCCTCCGCTGCACTTGACGGCCCCGCCGTCCCCTCTGCCGGCCCCGCCGCTGCACTTGACGGCCCCGCCGTCCCCTCTGCCGGCCCCGCCGCTGCACCCGACGGCCCCGCTGTCCCCTCTGCCGGCCCCGCCGCTGCTTCAGACGGCCCCGCCACTGCACCTGACGGCCCCGCCGTCCCCTCTGACGGCCCCGCCGCTGCACCTAACGGCCCCGCCGTCCCCTCTGACGGCCCCGCCACTGCACCTACCGGCCCCGCCGCTACCCCTGACGGCCCCGCTGCTGCATCTGCAGGCCCCGCCGTCTCACCTGCCGGCCCCGCTGCTGTACCTGACGGCCCCGCCGCTTCACCTACCGGCCCCGCCACTACCCCTAACGGCCCCGCAATCTCCCGGCCCCGCCGCCCCAGCAACTGCGCCGCCCCAGCAGCCGAGCCGCCCCAGCAGCCGAGCCGCCCCAGCAGCCGAGCCGCCCGAGCCGCCGAGCCGCCCGAGCCGCCCAGCAGCCGAGCCGCCGAGCCGCCCGAGCCGCCCGAGCCGCCCGAGCCGCCCGAGCCGCCCGAGCTGCCTGCACTGCCCTGTCTGGTGAGCACTGAGCTTTACTCTGCGCACTGCCCTTACCCCACTGCTGTCATGGCTACCCCCAGTGTCCTCACCTTCGACGCTGAGGGCAGAGCCATCGACTTTGACGTGTGGGTAGACGACCTGCTGCTTTTCCTACAGTGCGACAGAGCTGACGGCCTCTCTCTCTTTGATCTCACTTCTGGTGCCTCTCCCGCCCCTGCTGCTACTGAGGATGCCACTGTTCGCTCACAGTGGGCCACACGCGATGCTGCTGCACGTCTTGCTGTGCGTCGCCACCTCCCTCCCGCTGAGCGTGCGCACTTTGGGTCGTACAAGAGTGCTCAGACCTTGTACGACGCCGTTATTGCACGCTACTCCACCCCTGCCACTGCTACACTGAGCCGCCTCATGCTACCGTACCTCTTTCCCGACCTTGCTGCTTTTGCCACAATAGCCGACCTCATTACCCACCTGCGCACTAGTAACGCTCGCTTCCGCGCTGCACTTCCTGCTGAGTTCTGCGCCAAGAACCCCCCCCCCCAGTACTTCACTCTCTACTACATTGTCACCCGCCTCCCTGACTCCCTTCGCGGAGTCAGGGACGACCTACTCGCAGTCTGCCCCACCACTCTCACCGTCGAGCTCCTCGAGAAGTCCCTCCTAGCAGCCGAGAAGAGCATTCTCGCTGTAGGGGCCTCTCGTGGTGACCCACGCACCCCCATCTTTGAGGGGTGTTCCCCCTCCCCCCTCCTGCCCTCTGTCGCCTCTGCTGCTACGGCCGACCTTGTTGGTTTTGAGTCGGTCGGTGCGGCGTCTGCCCCCAGCGGGAGACGTCGCTCTGGCAAGGGCAAAGGGGGCAGGAGCGGTGGTGGAGGCGGCGGGGGCGGTGGGAGCGGCGGTGGAGGCAGCGGAGGAGGTGGGGGTGGTAGCGGGAGTGGTGTCGGGAGTGGAGGTGTCAGCGGCGGCAGTGGAGGCGGGGGTGGCAGCGGCGGTGGTGGTGGGAGTGGTGGCGGAGGAGGCGGTGGCGGCAGCGACGGTGGGAGTGGCGGTGGCAGCGGAGGTGGTAGCGGCGGCGGCGGAGGAGGCGGCGGAGGAGATCGTGGCTCGTCGCAGAGGAGTGGCTCCGGTGGCGGTCAGCGCCAACAGCAGCGGCAGCAGCGTGGTCAGGAGACCCTCTCCCCGCAGCAGCTCCGTGAGTGGTACGCTGCACGTCAGAGGGGTGGGGGTACTGGTCCGTGCACCTACGTCTTGCGCACGGGCGACCGTGCGGGTGAGCCGTGTGGTGGTCCACACCCCGCCCAGCGCTGCTTCGGCCGCCTGACTGACGCTTGGCGCCGCCAGTTTCCTGACGCCTCTGAGATCCCTCGCTGGGACCAGCTGTCTAGGGCAGGAGTAGCTATCTTTGATCTTGACTTTGATGCTATTCTTGCTGCCATGTATGCTGTGACTATAAGTGAGGAGGGTGACTGTTACCGGTGTTTCCCGCCCGACCCGAGCATTGGTACTGGGGCTCTAGGTGCTGTTGAGGCTGCTGCTCCAGGTGCTGGTGAGGCTGTCGCTCTAGGTGCCAGTGAGTCTGTGTCCTCAGGTGCTGGTGAGTCTGCTCTCTCAGGTACTGCGTCGGCTCCGCCCTCTCTCACCTTCACTCTTGACTCAGGGGCGTCTCGCTCCTTCTTTCGAGACCGCACCACACTCACGCCGCTTAGTCGGCCAGTGGCGGTCTCCCTGGCGGACCCCTCTGGGGGTCCTGTTCTGGCTCGCTACTCCACTGTCCTGCCGTGCCCTGCGGTCCCGTCTCGCGCCCTGTCCGGTCTCTACCTCCCCTCGTTCTCTACGAACTTGGTGGCGGGTGCTGACCTACAGGATGCAGGGGTCGACCAGTTCACCCCTGCACGCCGACGGGACACCCACTGCACGGACGCGGACACGGGTCGACACTTGACCACGTTCACACGTGGGCCGGGGTCGAGCCTGTACACACTCACTGTTCCGTCTCCTCCTCCTGCGTCTGGTCAGGTAGCTGCGTCGGGTCAGGTGTTTGCTGCAGCGTCCCGGTCTGGTCCTGAGTCTGCCCCCTGCTCGTGTCGCCTCCTGTCCCACGAGACCTTCCTGTGGCACCACAGGATGGGTCACCCCTCCCTGCCTCGTCTCCGGGGCATGGCCTCTCGCCTTCTTGTCTCTGGCCTTCCCCGTTCCCTCCCTCCCCTTCCTCCGGGGCCTGGCCCTCCCTGTGTCCCCTGTGTCGAGGGTCGCCTCCGGGCTACCCCTCACTCCTCCCCGTTTCCTCCGACGGAGGCCCCGATGCACACGCTTCACATGGACGTGTGGGGCCCAGCCCGCGTCCGTGGACAGGGTCACGAGCGCTACTTCCTGCTGGTGGTTGACGACTACTCGCGTTACACCACAGTCTTCCCCTTGCGCAGCAAGGGTGATGTCACTGAGGTGTTGATCGACTGGATCCGCGCAGCTCGTCTCCAGCTCAGGCGGAGCTTCGGCTCGGACTTTCCTGTTTTGCGTCTGCACTCGGACAGAGGCGGAGAGTTCTCCTCCGGCCTTCTACGAGCCTACTGTCGGGCACGAGGCATCCGCCAGACCTTCACGCTTCCGGACTCTCCACAGCAGAATGGGATTGCTGAGCGCCGCATCGGCATTGTCATGGACGTCGCTCGTACGTCCATGGTGCATGCGGCTGCCCCCCATTTTCTGTGGCCGTTTGCGGTTCGGTACGCCGCACATCAGATCAACCTTCAGCCCAGGGTCTCCAGACCGGAGACCTCCCCAGCTTTGCTGTGGATGGGGAAGGTTGGCGATGCGTCGGCGTTCCGTGTCTGGGGATCTCGGGCGTTTGTCCGCGACTTGTCTGCAGACAAGCTGTCCCCTCGTGCTGCTCCTTGCGTCTTCCTGGGTTTCCCCCCTGACGCACCTGGGTGGCAGTTTTACCACCCCACCTCTCGACGTGTTCTGTCCTCCCAGGACGTCACGTTCGACGAGTCGGTTCCCTTCTACCGGCTCTTCCCCTACCGCACTCCGTCCCTCCCCCCCCCGCCCCTCTTCCTTGTGCCAGGTCCCCCCCCGGTAGACCCCCTCCCCCCTCAGGGTCCTGCCCCTTCAGGTGTGTCTCAGGTAGACGCGGTCGAGCCTGTCGAGGTCACTGGTGACTCTGGTGCTGCTGCGGGTGCGGAGCCTCGGGGTGCTGAGAGTGGGAGTGCTGAGACTGGGGGTGCTGAGCCTGGGGGTGCTGAGACTGGGGGTGCTGAGCCTGGGGGTGCTGAGCCTGGGGGTACTGAGCCTGGGGGTGCTGAGACTGGGGGTGCTGAGCCTGGGGGTACTGAGCCTGGGGGTGCTGAGCCTGGGGGTGCTGAGCCTGGGGGTTCTGCGTCTGGGAGTGCTGCGCCTGCTGCTTCTGTTCCTGGTGGTTCTCCAGACGGTTCTTCGCGCCGCGAGCCGCTCTCTCCTCTGGAGCTGCGTGAGTGGTTTGCCCGGCGCTGGAGGCGAGCTGCTGGAGCTGGGGGTACTGCGGGTACTGGAGGTTCCGTTGCTGCCGAGGGAGCTGGTACCACGGGTCCCGGAGGTGCTCGTACTGAGGGTACTGGAGCTGCCGGGCCCGGGGGTGCCTCTGGAGCTGGAGCTGCTGCGGGTGCTGGCGCTGAGGCTACGACTGTCGGTCCTACTACGGGTACTTCTGCAGCTGCTGGTGGTGCTGGAGTTGGAGCTGCTACAGGTGCTGGTGCTGCCTCTGGAGGTGTTGGTCCTGTCCCTGCTGTCTCTGGCGGTGCTGCGCGGCCTCGGCCGTACTTCGTTCCGCTCCTTCAGCAGGTTCTTGGTCTCCCGCCTTCCACTGGTCCTTCTCCTCCCGTAGACTGTCCGCAGCCTGTCCCGTCACGGTCACAGTTACAGCCCGCCTCTCCCCTGCCTTCTCCTTCTCCCTACGCTGGTCCTACTGGAGGTCTTGCTGAGCGTCGTGAGCCTGCGTCCCGCCCTGCGTCGCCAGTCCGAGCTGCTCGCCCTAGTGGTCGCGGTTCGCGTTAGCGTCCTCCTCCTGTCCCTGGCACGCACCAGATGTCTCTGCGTCCGTCCACTGCTCCTCTGCGTGCCCCTTTGCCTTCTCCTCCTCAGTCTTCTCTTCCTACACTTGCCGACCCGGAGTCGGACTCTCACCGTGCTGCCAGTCCTACTGTCACGCGTCTTCTTGCTACTCTTGTCACTGACCCTTCCTTTGAGTCCGCTGCTGCGTCTGCCCTAGTTGCTGAGCTGGTGGACTTTGCTGCTCCGTGTCGTCTGGACTACGCTGCCAGTCTTGTTGCTGAGTCTGCTGAGTCTGCGTCTGCGTCTGCCTGTCCTCCGTCCGTCGGGGGTGACTGTGCTCTTGGCACGGACGTCCATGAGGACAGGCACGAGGAGTTCCAGTGCTTTGCCGCCGCTTTGCCCCATCTCGTGTCCATGCTTGTTGCCCCTGAGGGAGACCCGGATGCTCTAGACATCCCGACCCCACGCTCTTACGCAGAGGCGATGGCCGGTCCCTACTCCTCTCAGTGGCAGTCAGCCATGGACGCAAAGATGGCTTCCTGGAAGTCCACAGGCACCTACGTTGACGCTGTTCCCCCTCCTGGGGCGAACATTGTCAGTGGCATGTGGATCTTCAGGGTGAAGCGGCCGCCGGGTTCTCCGCCTGTCTTCAAGGCGCGCTACGTGGCTCGTGGCTGCAGTCAGCGACAGGGAGTTGACTTCTTTCAGACCTTCTCCCCGACCCCGGAGATGACCACTCTTCGGGTTCTACTGCACGTCGCTGCTCAGCGTGACTACGAGCTACACTCTCTTGACTTCAGCACTGCTTTCCTGCAGGGCCGCCTGCACGAGGAGATCTGGCTGCGCCGCCCTCCTGGCTTCACTGGGTCGTTCCCTCCTGGTACCCAGTGGAGCCTCCGGCGGCCAGTCTACGGTCTCCGCCAGGCGCCGCGTGAGTGGCACGACACACTGAGGACTACACTTGCGGCTCTTGGGTTTGCTCCTTCTACTGCTGACCCGTCGCTGTTTCTGCGCACTGACACCTCGCTGCCGGCGTTCTACATCCTCGTGTACGTCGACGACTTGGTCTTTGCCACTGCGGACACTGCCGCACTCGCCCACGTGAAGTCCGAGCTGCAGAAGAGACACACGTGCACAGACCTGGGTGAACTGACAAGCTATCTTGGCTTGCGGATCACCCGGGACAGAGCACGCCGCACCATTACCCTGACTCAGTCACACATGGTGCAGCAGGTCCTTCAGCGCTTCGGCTTCACGTACTCCTCGCCTCAGTCCACTCCTCTGCCTACGGGACACTCGCTCTCAGCTCTGCCTTCGGATGAGTCCGTAGAGTCGAGTGGTCCGTATCCAGAGCTTGTGGGCTGCCTCATGTACCTGATGACTTGCACTCGACCTGACCTCGCATACCCTCTCAGCATCTTAGCACGCTATGTTGCTCCCGGCCGTCACCGGAAGGAGCACATGGATGCAGCTAAGAGGGTGTTGCGCTACTTGTGCAGTACGTCGGGCATGGGGCTAGTGCTTGGAGGGCGTGAGCGGCCTGTGCTCACTGGGCACTCAGACGCTTCTTGGGCTGACGACCAGGCTACTCAGAGGTCGTCTCAGGGTTACACCTTCAGTCTTGGCTCTGGCTCTGTCTCTTGGCGCTCTACTCGCTCTTCTTCGGTTCTCAGCTCGAGCTGTGAGGCTGAGATCTACGCCACGGCCATGGCTGCCCAGGAGCTTCGCTGGCTCACCTACCTGCTGACTAACCTTGGAGAGCGGCCTCGTTCTCCTCCAGTGCTGTACGTCGACAACAAGGCAACCATTGCCTTGTGTGAGGAGCACAGACTGGAGCACAGGACGAAGCACATTGCTCTGCGCTACTTCCTTGCTCGAGAGCTGCAGCAGCGTGGTCAGCTTCGCCTGCCTTTCGTGGCCACTGAGGCCAACACGACTGATGTGTTCACCAAGGCACTTCCGCCTCGTGACCATCAGCGCTTTTGCACTCTGCTAGGCCTTGTGCCCACTGGGCCTCACTTGCTTACCTCTTGACCTTGCTTGTACTGCTGCATATATATATCCTTGCTCTTGCTTGCTTAGCACTGTTATATATATATGCTCTGCTGCATGTGAACTGGCCTTGTGGCCTTGACCTTGTGCTCGGAATTTGTGTGGTATCCTTGAGATCCACCCTGAGCTTGCTTTGCTTTGCTTTGCTTTGCTTGACTGGTCTTGTGACCCCTTGCTCTCCCCCACTTTGCCTATGGGGGTGTGTCAGATGATTATATTACTGATGCATATATTTAGGCTGTAGTGGGGTAGCCCATAGGGGGTACAACCCAATTAGGGTTGGTACTTGTACTTGTTTCATTTCATAGTGAACTCATTCCTCGCCTCTATCTCAACAGTCGATACACATGCGAAAACCCCCGTCTTTTTTCGGTGTGAACAGTATCGGTGCGGTAAACGGTGACGAGCTCGATCGGATGATTTTTTTCTCTAACAGGTAATCTAACTGCTTCCTTAGTTCGTCGAGCTCGGGCTGTGTTAGTCTGAACTGGCGCTGTACTGTTGGCTGTTCCCCCAGTTCTAATTGTATGCGGTGGTCATGTGCTTGCTGAGGTGGTAGTCCTTCAGTTAAGTCGTCCGGAAAACTCCCGGGGTATCGTTTCAACAGTTCATGTAGTTCGGGCGGTACTGCTGCTAATAGATTCTGGAAATCGCTCGGCTGCTCTGCTTCTTCTACTACGGCAATGTCCACTGCGTACACGTCAGCTCCCGCGGCGACTGCCCGTTTCATCGAGATGGCGTTGACGTGGACCGTTGAAGACTCAGGTGACCGCCAGCGAGGTAGTTCAATCTAGTTACCACTACTTCGCACAGTGCAGCTTCCTGCCGTCCAGTCAATTCTCGGGTTGTATCGTCGCAGCCAATCACGTCCCAGTAAAATGTCGTGCCCATCCAGTGTCGTTGCGAGCATTTCCTGTGTAAACCCGAAGTTTTCCCCGCAGCGAACTTTTACTCTTTCCACCTTCTCCCGTATGGCCAGCGGCGTGCCGTCAACTAAGCGTGCGTCGATCTCAGGTAAACAACGGCTAAGTGTCAGTTGCAGTTTCTGTGCGGTTGCGGTATTGACTAAACTGTGACTGGCTCCTCCGTCGATAAAAATCTTCGGCAATCCGTCGCTGTACCCTCCTTATTCGTCCGAGTCCGATCGATAGCATGAATCGGTACTGTGACTCGGTGAGGGTCGGTGGGGTTGGGCGAGCAGGTAGTCTCGTCAGTAGTTGGCCCGGTTCCTACTGGCTGCTGGCGTTTCCCTGCCTTGGAGACTCCCTCCCCTGCTCTGCTCCGCGGCGCCTTAGCTCCTCTGGGCATTCACTCTTGCGATGGCCCGGCCTATTGCAAGCAAAGCAGCGCCCCTTAAATGGCGCGGTAGTTGCGTTCGTCGCAACGGCGTGTACCGTGGCGTGCTCGGTCGGTCCCCGAGGACGATGTCCATAGTAGGACCCCGGTCTCGGACGGCGTAAAAGGTCAATTTTCTCGGCGAGCGCGAGAATCTCGTTGAAGTTCGAGAGCCCGCGTAGCATAATTTCGTGCGAGATGTCCGGCTTCAGCCCTCCAACATAACGGACCTGCTCGCATAATGCGAGAAAACCACTCGTATAGTCTTGAACTGACCCGAGCTGCCGCCAAGTGCGCAATCTTTGACGCGCCGAAATAGAAGCCGCGATCGGCTCGAAACGCGCCCGAAGCCCTGCGCACCACGCATCCCACGTGCTGTATTGGGCGGTCTCGCAGAATGAACTCCAGGTGACAGCTGGACCCGTGGGCCCTTCCTCTTGCGACGGTGGCTCGTAGGCGCGTGGAGACGTCACGATGACTCGCCACCCGTCCATGGCGGGGCCCTTTAGCAGCGAAACGGCATAACGAATCTTCGTTGCGTCCGACCTGACGTAATTCGCGTCGAAGAAGACGTTCATCGTGAAGACCCACGATTGAACCGTCGGACCTCCACGCTGGCTCGGGTCGAAGCAGGGCGGGCGTTGCGGCTTGAGTGGCATTGGTGCCATAATGGCCTGTTCACCACTTGTCGCCGCGAACTCCACGTGCCGACGGGCTTCGCGAGGTTCCCGCGGGCTTGGCGCGACCCTGTTTCCTCCCATGCCAGGCATCGGCTGGGTGGTGCCATCACTGGCTGCGCCTGGGCGCTGTCCCATGCTGTTGTTTTGTGTTGGTGTGCCGGACGAAATGACGATCGGCTCGTCCGATTGTGCAGATGCATTTGTCGGTGCGTGTGGCGGCGCTGGAGTGTTCACCGTTGATTGCTGACGCGCGGAGTCACGTTCCGCCGTGAGCGTCGCAATCTCGAGCGCCGAATCTTCAAGTTGGCGCACCAGACGGTCGAGCTGCTCTTGCGTTAATGTTGCGAGCGTGAATTCGGCCATGGCGGGGGTGTCGGGCGAGCTCAGCGAGAGCCTCGGTCGTGGCCGTGCGTGCTTACGAGAGAGCACTACGAGCGGCGGTGTTGTGTCGCTGAGAGACGTCTAAACCCCCCCAAAAATTGAGATAGTGGGGAAGCGAAGGTGTGGGTGCGGTCCGAGAAGAGATCGTAGGCTCTGAATACCAAGTCTCACGAGTGCAATTGAGTGAATGAACGAGAATTGCACTATCGAAGCAAGAATCCAATGAGCGAAGGCATGAGCGAAGAATATATAGCGAAACTAGAGTGGTAACGGTAATGGACTGTGGTTGTCGCGCGACGGGCCTGGGACTGAGGTTGGGGAAAATGTCGAAGCGGAGGCCCGGAGTGCGGGTTACCCGCCGAGCCGTGAGGTCGGGGTGCGACGTGCGAAGGTGGCGGGAGGATTGTCGATGCGAGAGTCGCGAGTGGTAACGGTGCTGACTGAGGTGCTACAGTGGTGTACGGGCTGAGCGGGGACGCGGAGTAAGGAAAAGGAATTTTCCTTACACTATCTCACATGTGCTACTCATCCCCCATTCCACTACCCAACTCTGACATGATATCATTTGTACAGTGGTCAAAAAACATGGGAAAGTGCAACGTTACAGGCAAATCAACCTGGCAGTCAGTTAAAACTGTATGTATATTACCTAAATAATACTCGTTTAGTACCTATGGTACTTCTTCCCCTAAAGTAGCCTTACATACTGGTTTTACAATGCACTAATTCGTGCATTGGAATATGGCTGACATGACATCACAAGCCCTAGTGGTAAGACTACAACGAATCTAGAGCTTACATGGCATTCAGGTTCTGCTTCTCCAATCGTTCCCTCTCCACAATGTGTGTGTAAACCAGCTCGTTCCACGTGTCTGGAACTCCCGGTAAGCACCAATGAAGGCAGTCTTGTCCCTTGGGCGTATTGGATCGGGGATCCCAGATGGCTGGGTGCGCATCACCACGGTAGGCTGACAAGTGCGTGATGTTCAACAGGTGTACTGATGTTCCCAACACTCCATCCTCCTTTTCAGCGTCCCTCGTTGTCATATTGGCCACCTCCACATCCCCTAAGGGATGCTGCACGTGCAATGGTAAAAATAATAAAAAATAAAACCATACAAACAACCACCAGGGATACGTGAGGCAACGTATGAATGTGGCCAAATCATCACAAACCGAATGAATATGCACGAACATTCGGTATAGAAAGATCAAATCTTTACAAAAACACTGTCACTACATACCTTGAGATGGTCGCATCGCCCTCCCGAGTCCCACTCCCCCTCCATAAAATGCCTCGGCGTTATCGATCGCAGGAACACCATTGGCTTCGTGTCTGGCGTTGCAAAAATCGCCGTCCTCAACTTCGCACCCCCACCCGCCGCAAAAGCTGGAAGCTCCACAGCAGTGCCCAAACTCCGCCTCAATCCTTCCCCTCCTCCCTCTCCCTCTCCCTCCTCTCCTCCCTCCCCTTCTCCTTCTCCTGGCTTCACCAGCAAACCTCCCTCTTCCCCGCTCCCCTTCAGCTGCTCATCAATCCACACAGACACCGACCGGATCGCCGTTTTCAGCGCCAGTGCCATGACCATCGGCCGTTTTCTCACCGGCGGCGCCTTGCTACCATTCAGGAAGAACTCCAGCGCGCTCTCTTTCATCTTGCCCCGGTTCCAGTGATGCCCTGTGTTCAGAACGACGACGTCCAGCTCCTTAAGGAAGTCTCTTAGAAAAGTGTCAGGCCGGTCTAAGTGCATCGCCTGGCCCTTCTTCCAATCCTCCTTATTGAACGGCTCGATTTCGCATAAACACGTCGTCCAGCGGAAAATCACTGTAGTGTTATATTTCACAAATCTGTATGCCCAACCGGTCGGGCGGCGGGCCCTGGGCAGCTGAAAGAAACCGTAATCAGGGCCCACGTCTTGGATGGGGGATGAAGGGTCGGACATGTTTTTGGGCGGGCCTTTTGGGGAGAGAAGGCAGAGCAGCGACTGGAACTGCTGCTGGCCTAACGAGTCCCCCACAAAGGCAAGGCTCTTGTTCCGCATCCTGCCAAGGGGATGGGGGGGGGGTGGGGAACGGTTGGGAAAGAAGCAGGAAGGCATGAACAGGGTCTCGAGTAAGAGTAAGAGCTACAGGAAGGGCAGCGCCTGTAACTGCTGCTGGCCCAGGGAGTGCCCCGCAAAGGCAAGGCTCTTGTCGCACATTCTGAGAGGTGGGCATCAAGGAGGAAAGGGGAAACGGTCTAGGGTAAAGAGCTACAGGCCGAGCAGCGACCGGAACTGCTGCTGGTCTAGCGAGTCCCCCACAAAGGCGATGCGCTTGTTGCGAATTCTGACAGGAAACAACCCCAAGCTAACTTCCGATTGCACCTTTGCCCTCCTGCCCCATTCCCCCTTTGTACTCCTGCCCCATTCCCCCTTTGTCCTCCTGCCCCATTCCCCCTTTGTACTCCTGCCCCATTCCCCCTTTGTACTCATGCCCCATTCCCCCTTTGTACTCCTGCCCCATCCCCCCTTAGTACTCCTGCCCCATTCCCCCTTTGTACTCCTGCGCCATTCCACCTCTGTACTCCTGCCCCATTCCCCCTTTGTACTCCTGCCCCATTCCCCCTTTGTACTCCTGCCCCATTCCACCTCTGCACTCCTGCCCCATTCCCCTCACGACCTGAAGAAACCCATTGAGGAGTCTCGAAGAGTTTATTTATCAACTCAAAAACCGTCCCACCTCCAGAAGTTGGGTTTTACTCGACTAAAAAATCGTCCCACCTCCTGAATTTGAGTTTTACTCGACCAATTTCGTCCCACCTCCTGAATTTGAGTTTTACTCGACTAAAAAACTGTCTCACCTCCCCGATTTCTTTTTCTTTGGCCACTCAAAAGCCGTCTCACCTCCTGATATTTCCGTTTTAGTCGACCCAATACACGTCTGACCTCCTGAATTAATTTTTTAACCGACTCAAAAATCGTATCTCTTCCTGAAGAACCCTGCCGCGCTGAACCGCTTTGCACCACACCTGCCCGGCTGCCGTCCCAGGCGCTCGTACTTGCACGTACAAGCCAATCACACCACCCAGTTCTACCCCCATGCCCCCTCACCTGCGGAAAAAGCCATCCGCGCTGAACCGCTTCGCATTACACCCGCGCGGCTGCCAGCGCAGGCGCTCGTACTGGCGCATCTCGCGCGGGCGGTTGCTGCGCGCGCACGCCCAGTTGAGCGAAATCCACTTGCACTTCTTCCCCGAGTACAGCGCGCGCTGCCGCGCACGCACCCACCGCCCCTGATACAGGTCGCAGAGCGGGGCAGCGGGGACGGCGGGGACGGCGGAGGAGGTGTAGGGGGCGGAGGTGGCGACGGGGGAGGAGGCGGAGGAAGGGGAGGAGGGGGAGGAGGAGGAGGAACTGTGAGTAGAATCAGATGGGACGGAGGAAGAAGAGGGATCGCTGCTGCTGCTTCTAACGCTAGTGCTGCTGCCGGCAGTGGAAAAGGCTTCATTCGAGCCCTCTAAAACGACCTCCTTCATTTCATTACCCCCTCCTTTGCCACCTCCACTCATCTCCTCTCCCCCCTTATCCACCCCACTTTCGAGACTATCACTGGCTTCAGTATCACCCGTACCACCGTCCCCACCGCTTGCATCGCTTCCGTTATTGTCACCGCCGCTGAAATCACCAGCTTCGCTTCCGCCGATTTTTTCCCCAGGCGGACTCGCTAACCCTTCTCTCAAACCGCTAGCTAGAACCAATACCGAGTCTGCTCTTAGAGGAGACCGAGCCGACTGCTCCACTCCAGCCTCGCTATTCGACCCCCCTTGTTGGCTACGAAGGGAATTCCCGTGATTGTATGCGGACGAACTGTGACTATAAGAAGATGAGGAGATGGATGCGTTTTCTAGAATCACGAGTTGGTTTCTTCTCCACCCTGCAATAAGGTGGCCCAGATGGCGGTGAGGGATGGGGGAGAGGGATGGGGAGAGGGATGGGGAGAGGGATGGGGAGAGGGATGAGGGAGGAAGGAATAAGAGGGAGGAAGCAGAGGGATGGGGAAGAGAGGGGGAGGAAGGGATGAGGGAGGGGAAGGAAGGAGATGGATGAGGAAGGGGGATGAGAGGGAGGGATGAAGGATGAGAGAGGAAGGAGAGGGATGAGAGAGAGGGATGAAGGAGTGGGATGAAAAAGAGGGATGAAGGAGAGGAAGGAAGGAGAGGGAGGAAGTAGAGGGATGAGGGAGAGAGGAGGAGGCGGACGGAACATTTCGAGGGCGAAGTAGATCGAGCATGTGTGACGCGAGAGGAGAGAAGAGGCGAGCGAAAAGGAAGTGAGCGTGAAGGGGGGGGTTATGGACGAGAGAGAGAGATGGAAGAGAAAAGTGGAGGGTAGTGGTGAGGAGACAACTGATTCTAGCTCACAACTTAGTTACCTGAAGTTACGAAATCAGACACAGTTGATACTTCACAACGAGGATTACTCAGCGGTTTATGAATGTGCTCAGCCCATACGTAAGCAGGGAGGCGTGCATATGCATAGATAATAAAGCAGCTCGATACGCCTGCTGAGCAACTCACCCTTGGTCCGATGGTTGGCGTGAAACGACTCCCACGTCATAATGCCCACTATCGTTAGAAGCACCAGCGCCGCCGACCACATCGCGTGCCACCGAGCTCCTCCGCAGAAATTGGCGCCGACTGCCTTTCCACCGCCCATGACCGCCGCCAGGGCCGCGAGGGAGCGAGATCGGGATCGGGTGGGAGGGGTGCTGACAGGTGAGCCGCTGGGAACATTCCCGCTGGCTGCAGCAGGACAAGAATTACACGGAGCACGCAGGAACGGATTATGAGGATGCGGAGCGAGAAGCAGGGCTTTCCATCAGAAAGGCTTTCCCCAAGGCGTTTTTTGAGTTTAAAGTAAACGCCGGCAGGAAGTAGGGATTTCCAGTAGAGAGGCTTACACCAACGAACGAGGAAGAAACGATAGATCGCACTACCGTACCTGAATCGCAACGTTCTTAATCCACACCGTGCGACCGTACCTGACGGCCGTCGCGTGTGCGCAACTCCCGGAGCCTCGGTAGGAGCCGACGACACCGACACTGATAGCGCCGTCGGCCGCGATCGCGCCGACGAGACCGCCTCCATTTTCTCGCCTCCTGAAGCAATCTCGATCGCCACCGACACTGATATCGCCGCCGGGCGCGATCGGCAACGGAATGAGTTTGCTGCTGATCAATAGAAGTAGGTAACGAGGAGGCTATTTTTGAGTCGACTCAAAACGGTCGCGATCGGCAACAGAATGAGTTTGCTGCTGATCTATAGTAGTAGGTGACGAGGAGGCTACTACTAGCGATGATGAGTTCCGGTGAAGATGAGCTAGAAGACAAAGCTGATGATTCAGCCGGAACTACCGATGCACCAAAGTTTTTCAATACTAGGCCATGAGAACCTCTTATTATCTCCCAAAGCGACGCCACCCTGGATGCGTCTAGGCAAAAACCCGCTGAAAGCGAGTGGCTTGCGAGAGTCACGACAATATCGCAAACTTTACTGAAGTTCTCGAGGTGAAAACACAACTGAGCGAAAGTGCTTTCCCTGACCTCCAACAATCTCGATCCTGTCCTGTCCCTACTAGACCCCGCAGAACCCAAGACCAGCAAGCTTGGCGTCGCAGAGTCATCACAGCACAGCACTCACGAATCTCCCAAGGTCTGGCGAAATGAAAAATCCTTCGGCTGGAGGCTACAAGAGCCGAAGTGGCGATTATAGCGACCTGGCAGCCACCGCGACAAAGTGGCCTCCCTCTCTGTTCAGGTTCGCGAACGTCGCCATGAGAATTTTGTCAAACGAAGATGTCGTTCGCGACGTTGACAGACAGTTCCGACCAGCATGCGCTTCGGCAGTTCCTGGCACTGACGGTTCGGCAGCGACATGTGTGATGGCATACACCTGCCTGCGCGGAAAGGCTGCTGTGACAGAGTCCGTGTCGCTCGCAGACTGCGACAGGCACAGAGCTGTGGAGTTATCGCATCGCATCATTGGCAAGGTTCAGCGCCTTTGATGTGAAACTTGTAACGCGAAAAACCAATTAGTAGATGCTAAAGTGAATTACAATGTACAGTTGATATTTTCAGTCACACTATGGGTATAGGGTTCGTCGTTTTTGCTACTTGCTTGTCTACTGCAAGATGGACTTCCATATTCATAAACCACAGATCGGTTCATCTTGCCTCGCACTAGCCTTCCAAAACCTGTTTCACACGTGAGGAGCCTAGCTAATGGGATATCCTTACATTGCTCGTATTGGAGTGTCCTTAAAACATGGGGTCCAAGAGTTTCTATGTTAGGAAGGTTGCTAGGGGCAAGAAACGTGACTGCCTCGCGAACCAAAGTGTTGTCGAAAGGTATGAAAACTTCGCGAGTCTAACCAATTCTAGAATGCGAAGTCAAAATTCGTTCGCAAATATTTTCGGATGAGTGCAAAAGCTGCTTACGAAATTGTCATATAGCAGATGAATGAAACATTGAATACACTTCCGATGAAACATAGAATACATTAATTTTGAATGATGAGACTTTTGTTTTAAGACACTGAAATTTCAGCCTTCTTCCTATACCAAGTCTGAGATTTTCAGACTAAAACAGTGTACTAGTCTGACGAATCAGACATGCCAAAAACGAATCTGAGGGCCTGCCCTTGACCTCAACTCAATAGCAGAGTGAATGTAAATGCTTGAGATAATAAAAAACATGAATAAATATAAATAAGAGTACAAGGAATATAAATAAGAGTACAAGGGAATTCGAAACGACCTAGCTAGCCATGTACTCTAAGGGGTACATTCCCTAATTGCATCGAAATCCAACCGTGCGACTCCGGGTGGTTACGAAATAGTTCGGGTAGAATCCTCGCCACTGCTGCTGCCTGATGCTGTTTGCCCGACGGTCCAGATGCTTCTCGTAACCGTGTCGCCCTTCGCGTCACTTGCGCCCTTTCATCTTCAGTCTCGGTAGTGCATGCTGCGCTTGCTCCGGTGAGGGGTGCACAATAGAATTTTAGTAATTACTATTCGTAACACCCCCCTTCACTCCTGGCCGTAGCATGTCTTGACCCGCTTGACTACTCCGCTGAGCTTGGAGCAGTGCTGATACTGCTGACGCGGCAGTTTCTTCGTGAGGAAATCTGCTGCCATGTCGCTCGTCGGGCAGTAGGTTAAGTCAACCTTGCCCTTATCAACTTCGTCATTGACGAAGAAGTACCGCAGTGCGATGTGTTTGGTGCGGTTGACAAATCCGGGTTTGTTCGCGATCCTGATCGCCACTTAAGTTGTCGCAGTGCAGGCGAAAGTTCGCTGAGGCAGGAATTTTCGCCTCCTGCAGCAGCTCCTGAAGGTAGAGGCCTTCGCGAACGACTGCTGTTGCTGCAATGAACTCGACTTCCGCTGATGACAGGGCAACCAGCTCCTACTTCTGTGAGTTCCAGGAAATGGGGCCACTGGGCTCGAGGCGAAAGAGAAAACCTGTCCTAGACTGTTGATTGTCGCGATCAGCGACACGATCTGCGTCCACGTGGCCGACGAGACTAAAGGATGCGGTTGGGATGGTGGAGTAGCAGAGCCCAACATTGGGCGTAGAGATGAAGAACTGAAGGGCTCGCTGAAGATCTGAGAGATTCTCAGCCGTTGGTTTGCGTGAGTACTGAGCCAACTGGCTCGCGATGTAGGAAAGGTCGGGCCTGCATGATAAGAAACGAGGAATGAATGCATTGAGCAGAATGAGGAGTACAAGTAGTAAACCCTAAAGTGTTACACCCCATATGAACTGCCCCACTACAGCCTACACAGACTATAGCATATATGCCTGACACACCCACATAGGCAAAGTGGGGGAGAACAAGGGGTCACAAGACCAGTCAAGCAAAGCAAAGCAAGCTCAGGTGGATCACAACGTCACCACACAATCCAAGCACAAGAGCAAGGCCACAAGGCCAGTTCACATGCAAGATCATATATATGAAGGTAAACAAGCAAGTGCAGGTATAGAAAGAGTACAGTACAAACAAGGTCAAGAAGTGAGCAAGTGAGGCCAAGTAGGCACAAGACCTAGCATAGCACAGAAGCGCTGATGATCACAAGGCGGAAGGGCCTTGGTAAAGATATCAGCAGTGTTGGCCTCCGGAGGCCACGTAGGAGAGCCAGAGCTGACCACGCTGCTCAACTCACAAGCGAGGAAGTAGCGAAGAGCAATGTGCTTCGTTCTGTGCTCCAGTCTGTGCTCCCGACACAAGGCCGGCATAGGCCTTGTAGTCTACACACAGAACTGGAGGAGAACGAGGCGGCTCTCCTAGGTCAGTCACAGATAGGTGAGCAACGTAGCTCCTGTGCAGCATGGCCCCCGCGTAAGATCTCAGCCTCACAGCTGGAGGTGAGAACAGAAGACGAGCGGGTAGACCGCCACACACCAGAGCCGGAGCCAAGGCTGAAGGTGTAACCCTGTAACGACCGCTTGTATCGGCTGGTCGTCAGCCCAAGAAGCGTCTGCGTGCCCTGTGGGGACCACTTGACGTCGCCCTCCAAGCACTAGCCCCATGCCCGGCGTACTGCACACGTTAGCGCAACACACCCTCTTCGCTGCAGCCATGTGCTCTGGTCGGTGTCTCCCAGGAGCACATAGCGTGCCGAAGATGCTAAGAGGGTATGCAAGGTCAGGTCGTGTGCAGGTCATCAGGTTACATGAGGCAGCCAACAAGCTCTGGGTACGGGCACTCGGCTCTACGGACTCATCCGAAGGCAGAGCTGAGAGCGAGTGGCGAGTAGACAGAGGAGTGGCCCGAGGCGAGGAGTACGTGAACTTGAAGCGCTGAAGGACCTGCTGCACCATGTGTGACTGAGTCAGGGTAATGGTGCGGCGTGCTCTGTCTCGGGTGATCTGCAAGCCAAGGAGCTGCGCAGTTCACCAGGTCTGTGCACGTGTGTCTTTCTGCAGCTCCGACTTCACGTGGGCGAGAGCCTCAGTGTCAGCAGAGTGGCAAAGACCAAGTCGTGACGTACACGAGGATGTAGAACGGTCGGCAGGCGAAGTGTTGGGCGTAGAAACACGGACGCGTCTCAGCAGTAGAAGGAGCAAGCC